>JAZGTK010004141.1:0-16768 GCA_036877625.1 Ambastaia sidthimunki
AAACATGAACTGAGTTAACAAAAAAAACACATAACTAAAACAACTCAAAAGTAACTCATAACTTAAAGTAACTCATAATTAAAAGTAACACAACAAATGAATCTTTTTTTCGCTTGCACCGTAAATGACTGTAAATCAAATGACTGTAGAATTAAATATCCTCCAGTGTGTTCAGATGTGATGATCTGCAGGTGTATTCGTCTCAAACCATCTATAGCACCCTCTCTATCCCACAATGCACTTTGGGACCTCTAGGCCCATAGCAACCATTCTGCCCTGATGCAAGAGTTGCACATACATTGGAAATGATTTCTGCTTTGTAGCTCAAAGACATATTGTGAAGACTTTTCCCAATATGAATGAAGGACTGAACACAAACTCTGTCTTTTCTCATCCTGATTCTCTCTATTCATCCGGCTTCTCGTCTGACTTCACTTTTCCACTGCACACTCTCTCCGTCTATCTCTCTCTATCTGTCTCTTTCTCATCAAAAGCCTCATCTCCAGCCAGCTCTGACCTTTTTTCTTTTCACAACATCAACATCATTCTCCCTCTGTTCCTAAGTTCAGTTCATTTTCCCCTTTTCTTCCTCCTCAAAACTTTTTTCTCTTCTGCAGCAAGATGGACAGCTAACAGGGAACATTCTCAAAACATTAGCCAACGTTTTCTCAAAATAAGAGTCATTCTTTTAAAGTCATTCTATCTGAAAACATTCTTGCAGTAACAATAGTAGATTGCTTTTGTAATGTTACATATATATCAAAACCTTGCTTTTATGTTGTCACTGGAACGTTTTAGAAACGTTACTGAATTAAAATAAAATGTTTGAATAACATCTTTTAAAAAAACAGGACACATGGTGTAACCTGGACTGCTCTTACCACACCAACTTGTTTCCCACAACGGTCCTTCTGATTTCTCAGAAAGAATGAGGTTTAGTTACCCTTACAATGTTCTTTTGCACAAGGCTATGCAACCACATACCGTGTCCACTCGGTTCATTGAGAGAATATCAGTAACAGACTGATGAATAATGCATCCCGAATGCTGTCACATTTATGGGCAACAATGCTCCACAAACACAGGGTTCATGGTGAGGGTAAGCAAGCTGCTCACACAGTGTCCCGCCACATCATCTATGATTGACTTTGATGCAGTAGACACATTTTGATTGGAGGCAACATTTCCTGAGATGATGTAAAACATGACAATAATTTTAGATTTGATGTTGTATAAAAACAAACAAGTACAACAAACAACTAATCATGAAAAACGGGCATGCAAAACTTCTAAATGAATATCTATCATGATTCCGTCGACCGTTCCAAATTGGATCAAAAAGACTTATCTAAGAATCCTCCAGGAATTCAGTTTGTCTGGCATGATCTTATTTGATACTTAAAGGATTCAGAATTTAATTTTATATTTTTTCTGTAGCTTGTGTATTGATGGCCCAAAAATATAGTTTATTTACTTCTTAGTTTAATTCTTTCTTAAATTCAAAGCTATCCAGAAAATATTCTGGGTCACAGCCCCTATGTATAAATTCCACTGACATTCCTTAGGGATTTTCGGACAATATTTGGACTGTAAATTGTACGTACAGCAGTGACTCAGCAAACAGCTTACTGCGTCTTCTCACCATCCAGAGTTTCAAGGTTACTTTGCACAGAAGCTGGATCAAGGCAATCCTGATGGGAAGAGCAAGGTTTTGTTTGTTTGGTTTGACTGTGAATACAGCTGGAAGCTAAGTTAACATCCTGTGAGGAGATGGGATCTGATATTGTTCCGGAATGACAGGAGGCCTCCTTCAGTTTAGACCTCAAACAGAAAGTGATGTTCTTAGCTTCAGTTCTCAAAACTATGTTTTTTTTTCTACAATTTGTTATCTTTAGAATGTGGAAAGAATTTCCAGTGCTAGTACCTTAAAATATCTTTTTTGTTCTAAATGCAAAATGTGTTTTATTGAAATGCATTAAATATGCTTAAAACTCTAAACACAATTTTGTGAGAAAGATTAATGAGTATGTTGTACAGTGGCATACAGTTTTAAAATATTGTTTTAGTGAAAAAATCATTTGGCAAGAGATAATTGATTATAAGACTCTGACATCATATATACAGTATTGCTTTTATGTATCAATGCAAATGGCATGATTATGATAAACTGCCCCTGGCCTCCAAAGTTTAGACTTTTGCTGAGTCTGCTTCTGGGGAAAGTATGACCATGATGCTGTTGCACACTAAGAACAGCTTCAGAAACTAGAATACAACAAAAACAATTTAATAAGAAGCTATCCCACCCAACAGGAAACATTCTTAGAGTGTTGGCTAACATTCTCTAAATGTTCTCTCAAGGATCTCCCAAACATTTTTGCAGTAACTTTAACAGAACATTTTAAACGTTACATATCATATATAAAAAAATGTTATTGTTATACGTTGCTAGTGGATTGTTTAAAAAACATTACAGAATTAAAAAATACAAAAAAAATTACATTTTGAGGCTTCCTAAAACATTCTAAATAACAATTTTAGTGTTTTTGTTACAAATCAAAACGTTAGAGAAACGTTCTTACAACCTAGAATTGTTAGCCGAGATGAGCATGACTATAAAGGTACCGACACCAGCACTAGAAAAACTGATCACCAGACCGTTTGTACAAAACAAGGCAGCAAATTGGAGATGATTTTATAAACCGCCAGCGCAGATTTTGATTCAAAGCCACGCTTTTAACTTTCACAGAGGACAACAGAAAGACTGACGGACCAAAAACCACAAGACAGTTCAGAAACTTTGATTGCTCACGCAATACTGTTGGAACAGAAAGATGACCTTACCAAAGCTGGTGGGAGGAACACTGAATCCATGCCATCAATCAAACTCAGAAAACAATTTAATGCCTGTCAATAGAAAATGCTGAATGCTGTTCAGCACAGACGACTCTAGGAGACATGACTAGCCATGCACACAATTGACACTTTTTCTAAATAACCTTTTCAAGTGGGAGGATCAAACCTCAAAACGAGATTTGCTATTTTGCTAGTTTAACCCTCATGTAATTTTGAGATTAACTTCCTGAGACCCCTAAAACGTAAAAATAATAGCAGTAATTTTAAATATACACACACACATATGTACAGATAAATATATATTTTATAAAATAATTATATATATCTTTTTTTATTGAAACCCAGTAGTCTGATATAAATAAAGTTTTAACCTTTTTAACCCAAACAGTAACGTTGTTACATAAGGGTCAAAAACTCAGAGCATGTATAACTTCATTGCATTTATTTAGGTTTTAAACATGGAGTCTTTAAAACTCAAAACATAACTCAAAAAAATGTTTATGGAAGACGTGTCAAGTATATATCAGGTATATACTTACAGATCTTATGTACTGTATCTCTACAAACATAATACCATATGCTTTTAAGCTTTTAAAGGAGCCTTTAAGAGTTAACAGAACATGTCAGGCATTGTGTAATACCTGGAACCTAAATTATATATTTTATATGATTATGTAATGGTCTATTAGCTGAAGAGTGTAGGACAGCTTGACAACTCCCCAGGTCTTTGTAGAAAATCCATTCTAGTGTGTTACAAAAAGAATAAAAAAAACTTTACTTATTGATGTTTTCTAAGGACAAAAGTGCTTTGATCTTTAAAGACAAGAGGGCTTCTTGGAATGGATAGAAAAGAATGAATTCACTGCATTTTTTCATGGCAATAAAACCTCACCCTCAAAGGTTCTCATTGGGGAGCAGACTGGTTATATTGAGAAAAGAGGAATTATTGTGCTATTCTCTGCACTGTTTATCTGAAGAGAATACAGCTTGTTGATGATTTTGGAAACTTTCTTTCCCTTTTTTCTTTCTTTTCTTTTTGTCTTTCTTTCCTTTTCCATTTCTCTGGTTCCTTTCCAGAAGCATAACCTAATGTGACGTTATGTGCTGCTAACTCATTTGCTCATATTCAACTAAAGCTATTTCTGGTAATCCAGAAGACCGTGACTGATTTTATTGCATTTTCTCTCTGAGTGTTTGACTATTTCTTGCCATATTAGCAAAAATGAATTTGCACACATTAGCCTCAAGTTCTTCTTGTGTTGAACCACTTTTTAGATTGATGATAATCTTCTTCTCCAAGACGCTTGGAAATGGTGATTAAATGTTGATTTTCCATCAGTGGAGCGGGGGATGAGATTTTACATCCCTGTATCCCTGAAACCAGTCAGGGACTGATGAAAGGAACCATCTGAGTGCAATATCCTCCATGTTTCAGGGCTGACAGGGTCTGTCATTACTTAGTTAAATGATGGTAAATAATCATTTGCATTTTTACTCTAAGCCAACACACACCTTTTTGATGAAGAGCAAATTTATCTGTTGGATACTTAAGTGCTTTCTATAATAAGTAATCTCTATTTATTGCATTGCGATTGTTGAACTACATTATACTTCAAGTTATCTAGGCATCACTCACATTGCTGGTTAGTGTGTAAACATAATTTGCCCTCAAAATCTTTCATTAAAATATTATAATTTGCATATTCAGATGATGTCACCAAGCACTCTGATTTTTCAACTGTCATTCATAAAGAGACCACGCCCATCTGGTCCAGTCTGGTATGGTTCACCAATTAGTTCCCAATGGACAACATCCAGTCCAACCATAAATTTTCTCCTCATTTAATAGCATCAATAGCAAAAGTTAAAGAGGTTCATGTTGTCAAAAACTGTTAAGAAAACAATGGGCATTTACCCAGCTAACAGGGAACGTTCTCAAAATGTTGTCTAAAAGTTCTATGAAAGTTATCAAAAAATGTGTTTCAGAAACATTAGTAAAAATGTCCTAATATTACATAAGACATTAAAAAACGTTATTCTTAAAGTGGTTCTTAAACTTCTTATAAACAAGCAGACACGCTAATACAATGCCTAAAAAACTGGACGCTTGGAACATTCACAGAACTTTTATTTTTACCATTTTAAACTTTTTTGTTACTTAATGGAAACGTTGGGGGAAACGTTCTTACAACCTTAAATTGTTAGCTCTGTATCATTAATCTTGTTTTTTAAAGCATTGCTTGTCGAGTCACTTAAGGACCGCAAAGTGCCGCAGTTGCTTTAAAAGGGAGAAATAATCGAACGCTTGTCTTTACTCTCACAGGACCGCTCACAAAGACGACACACGAAGCCATTCACGCCTCTCTGCAGAACCCTTCCAAGCCCGATTCCTCTGTCAATAATCCAAAACATTTATCCAGTCTTTATCAAAGCTAAATTGTCCACTTCAATTTCATACTTTTGTTTATGAGTCTATCATTGACTGAGTGCCGGGTAATTTCAGACTCGGACACAAAACGCATTTCATTCCGCCTGCGATGGCAGGAAGATGGAGCGGTGCGCAGTGTATCATCGCCGGGTTTGAACGGCGCCCAATGAGAGAACGGCAACGCTGACAATTCAATTAAATCACCCAGAGACCATACCGTGGCCGACTGACCCGCTCGCCCGCAACAAAATGATGGTGTCATTCGAGTCAGTGTTAGAGAGTTAAAATCCATTTAGGCAGCCGGAGTAGCTATTCATCAGGCTAACTAGAAAGATACTAATAGAAGTCAGTGGGCTGAGAAGAAATCCATACAGTATGCACGATGAGAAAGAGCCATTGTACGATGTCCTCATTTCATTTGCTTGAAAGAACGAAGTGTTCTTTTTGGAATTCCATTTTTTCCGACCACTCGAGCGTGAACAATGCAGCTTAATTGTGAAAAGTGGAGCTTTTCTACTAATTGTCCTACACAGTGAGGGACTTGCCTCAAGGGCTAAATTGCCAGTGTATCTCAGACTTCATTAGCAAATTGTTCCACTGTTCTCACTTGCCGGAGACAGAATTAGACATGACATTGCCTCAATGCTTTTGTGCAGGTATGCACAAATCTCTGTTTTGCAAATGCAAATGGTTTCAGATCAAGTGTTACATTGTAAGTGTGCGTGTTTGTTTTATGACCTGAGGTGCCAAATTTGTCCTGATATAAAAACATAACTTGCCTTGTATGCTAGAGCACAACCCATAATTTCTAAAACAGATAATCATAGTAGAATAAAGGCATATAAAAGATGTAACATATTTATTATTCATATTTATTTTCAGTAATATAAATATGTAATATATTAAATAAGAGATATTAAGTACAGTCAGCTGGTTGCTGCAAACAAGAACGATCAAAAACCCAGCAAAGCGCTTTTTTCGGAAAATTAATAGAATTTTTAAAATAAAATAATAAAATAATAAGGACTGTATATAGTCTTACTATTATGTGACTACTTAACAAATAAATAAATAGCAGAAAATATTAATGTGAGTTTTAAAAAGGTCACTGAGTTATAAATGAGATATGGTTTCCTTGTCAGACATACAGTAGTACTTAAATAAAAATATTTGCCCACAGAATGTATGACGGATCAATCAGAATTAAGTAATTTAAAAAGCAGTGAAATGAGTGGACGCATTATTAAACTGTCCACAGTGGACTAGAGATGGATAAAGACGCATTTACACCTGATTTCTGCATGCAGCGGCATCAAACAAAAACATTTTTTTCTTCTAGAGAAGGACCTCAAATGCACTTTAAAAATAAAATATGTGAATCACATCCTGCAGTCGTACATCAGAGAGCCTCTCTGTTTTTTTTAGCCTTCTAAGAGGCAACCATTATAACTGTCACTTCTCATGATGCATAAAGGACTGTGAGCCTATTGGATGACCTTGGCAGAACTCATTTGCATAACCCCTCAGTACCCACCACCCCTGCCAGCGTGCCATTCTCAGTTAAGGCATGAAAATGCAGCTTGCATATTGAAAAAACACACACCCTTTTCCCTGTGCACACAAACACTCAGACACACTGTTAGCCATTTGCTGGAGAGCTTTATATCTTTAGTCTATGCTTGGGACTTTTGCAGAGTATTCACTGATACTGACTTTATATGATACATTCATGATGTTTAAAACAGGAAGACGCAACGCTATGTAATCACTGGAGTATTGTGTGTGGTGACGCATAGCTTTGTGCAAGTTAATTAATGCACTTTTAATTGCAACAGATGCATAAATATGTTTAATTATATATTCAATGAAGATTTTAACCCTAATTAAAACCAAGTGAAAGCCGAGACCTTTAAAACTTGAAAATTATAATTTATAGAGAAATATAATAGAGGAATAAATAATAGAAAAATATGACCAGGACCCAGATCAACACATGCCCCTTTATTTACAGCTGCAATCTGTAACTTTTTTGGTTAAAATGAACAAATATCAGTTATAATAATAATTCATAACTTGGACTGTCAAGTCAGATCTCCCAGGAAATGCCACTTTGCCTTTATTTAACTTTAACATATATATGGCAAAGTACATAAAGTAACCTGCAATTTCATGTTTCAAACAGAGATGGCGACAAAGAGATAAAAGCTTTAAAAATAGCCAACACTGAGAAACATTCACTAGCGTAAAAACTGTGACAAATCTCCCTGTTTCCAAACAGCATTGTCTAATAACAATCTGTTTTTCAGATTCGTCACGCCTCTCAACTCTCGAAATAAATCTCATTTATGGATGATCCCTAACTTTTCGTGAATAGGTGTAATAATTGCAGTGGCTCTTAATTACATTTTCAATCTCAGGCCCTCCACATCCTCACATCGCTACAATAGAGATTTACATTTAAATCGACATCTCATCCCGAGAGCCTCACAGAGGTGCTTTAGCACAAAAGACGGCGTTTCATTCACTCGGAGACATTAAGTGAAAAAGGTTCAAATGCTTTTCTGTCACTCTTGAATTGAATGCATCAGATTTTTGGCCTGCAGAGTTTTTCTGTTTGGGAGTCGTAATTAGCATTCGCAGTATCTTTAAATGCGCCTTTTAGACTTTTCAATACATTTTTGTGCAACATACGTTTGGATTTTTTGAGAGCTCAGAATAAGTCGAGTATAATTTGAAGCGAATGAAACAATTCCAAGAAAGCAGACGCAGCGAAATCCTTCACCATAAAAGAATTGAGAATTCTGGACATAAAGCAACACATCAGCTTTTGAATTACACATAAAGGTGGTCATCGGTTTACTATTATGTATTTTATGACCCGTTTCCCCTGATTTCAAGTCGTTCCACAGACAGACACAAAGACAGAGAGGCAATACTGTGAATCGATAGAAACTCAAGCGCGACCGTTTGAAAGCCTAGAGCGATAAAACAAGACCCTGCTAGAGATCTCTTATAAGAAAGAGTGGCACAGTATTATTGAAAAAATGGAGGGGTGCAGATATTGAGAATCATATATGAGAGCTCTTACGTTCTCCGCATCCCACTCAGAGGCGACCCGGTCATACTGCAATTCAGTCTGACTCTCTCAGTCAATGACCTTGACTTCTCAGCCAAAGAGAGGCCCTCATATCAAATCACTGTAGAAAAAAAACAGATGTGATACTGGCACACTGTGATGGCAGGAGGCATCAGACAGTCAGATTTAAAGAGACAGTACATCCCAAACAAACTACTTACCCTTGTGTTTCAACCCCAAAGGCTATAATGACAATATCTGGAAATTTAAAAGTACTTAACTTTACTTAAAGTATGTGTGCGTTGATTAATTTTAAAAATAGAAAACTACTTAAATATACAAAATTCCTTGAATTTAATACAGTTTTAGACAAATGCTTCTTTACCTGATAAACTTGCAAACGATTATTTCAGTAACTACAGATAAGAATTAAATCTTAAGACCAAGATATTAACAGTGTAATAAAAGTACAATCTGAGAAGTCACTGCACTATCATTATTAGAAAAGTTTCCAGACTTATGCAGATAATTAAAGAAGGAAAGCTGAGGGCCAGCTGTGTCTGATCCAAACCTTCCATCGACTTTGATGTAGGTTTAGAAGAACAGGTCGTTGACTGCACTGGAGTCCACAGACTGTCTTGAAATTAATTTGGGCAGCTGTGGGAAGCCAGTACAGAGATCTGAGCAAAGGTGTAATGTCTGAAAATGTATGAAGGTTGAAAGCCGGTCAAGCAGTGATATTCTGAATACTAAAGCACAGTAAGTCATCGTAATCAAACTGGAGGAGGACTGGGTTTGTTTTTATTTTTATCTTGTGACAGGACCTGGCAGTGAAACGTGACCAGTGAAGGTCGGTTGACTAGGACGAGTTCTACACTGTGGACACACCAGGCAGAAAGTATATAATATTCCTGGCAAAAAAAGAGATAAAATCAGGGAGGTTTTCTCCTTGATGGATCTATATTGTCTATATGACTTTATCTGTCATGTAAAGGTTTCATATTTATCTAATTAATCTCTTAGCTATTCCTTTAACACATGTATGCGGTAAACAGCTTAATGTGTACTGGAGCTTATTTTCATAATCTCTCAGGTGTATTTGCATACAAATATACACATAAACGCACACACGCAGGATCTGCTCTTAATTGTCTCTTGGAGCATCATCTCTCGCTCGCTCTCTCTCTCCTCTGGAGATCTCATTACAGTTTCTGCAAGCTGCTCCTTCTCAGCAGTTGTCACACATGCTCATCATTATAACACGGCTGTACCCACTGATCTGAGGACAGTTCTGGTGGGCCACCCACAGCGTTTAAAATGATGTTGAAAGTGCTCATTAAAGATCAATGCATCTAATGCAGCAAGAGCAAATGAATGTCAACGGCACGTTCTTCCAGAAACACTTTTGGAAGTTGTAACCTGTGTTTTGCATGCTCATTTTCTCACTTTCTCACCAAGCCATTTTTATTTGTTTAGAAGCATTCTCAGCACAGACTGTTTTAAAGAAGCTTTACAGAAATAACACCTTAATGATTTAAAACCCAAAGTAAACAAGCTTAAGCTGTTAATTACAAAACGAACTGTATTATATCACAATAATGGTATCAGATAGTTCCCTGGTACTTTAATACATGCCACCGTACTGAATGACTACCATATGGAATTTACAGTATATATAGCTCCAATGTCCCTTAAACATTGAAAATAAAAAGTGATGTTTTTTGCTTTTTTGCCAACAGTACCTTCTTACCTCGCGATCGTTCAGCGGGGTTCTTTGTGATTGGATGATACGACTACATCGCAAACCAATCGAAACTCCTGACAGAAACTTGTCACTTCAGTGTCAGGATTCTCGGAAAGGCGTCCTCGTGACCCGCTTCTCTCGTTCTACCCGTGTTTTCATATTCCCACCCCGCCCTTCTCTTTAAAACTCCCCATTACTTTCTCTTACAATCCATTCTGAGTGTCAGAGGAAAGAACGGAAGAGATAATACGAGTCATTTATCAGTTTCTGCACTGCTGTGTTGTGAGGGAGGCTGCCCTTGTGCACCTATAACGGCCTCTTTGGGTAAATTGAAAGATGTTTTTTCTTCTTTCGTTCTCTAGGTGTTTAATATCGCTGGAAGCCAAAACATTAACATTTTACAATTTGCGCTTTGATCCTGTCAGAACCAGACATCACAATGTATTTTTCTGTGTTTTTCCTTTTCCTATTACATGAAAAGGAAAATATTCCAGAGGCGCTAAGTTGTCTGGGGTCATTTACAATCAGAATTTATAAATATCTGGTCTTATGTATACAGAATAAGACTATACAGAATAAGGAGATTTTCGCTTTGCTTTGCCATTTTAAACCTTGTTGTGTCTAAAGTTTGTTCAATGAATCATAATGTTTGCCAATTAGAAGGTACATTTAGCAAGTGTATTTTTATGTTAAAGGTCCTAATAGCACTTTTGCTAACCTCCGCTAGACTTATTAGGCTTTTAGGACCACCCCCTTGCCTTCAGCCACATGCCCTTTCCCCAAAGCCCCGCCCTCAGAACCATATGTCTGCAGAGCCAAAGGAGAGCTAATATCCAGAGAGAGCTACCCAATCGCATTCCCATCCATCTTATTGGCATGCACCCAACCTGCCTGCTGACAGACATGCAGAAACCACCGATTGGCTGATTACTTCACAGGAACCTACCCAGTAGCCAATCAATCAAAAGCAACTGTCCTGAGCGGTGACATCACAGGAAGAAGACAGGGACAAATGTAAGATTGATTAAAGCTTCAAATGGGCTCCTTAAAATTTGATTACTGGCAAACATTAATATAACTAAAGCTGCTATCCATAGCTGTTTGAAACACAAAATTACAGGTTACTTTATTATTTTATTACTTTAATCAGAATACTATACCAAAGCTTGCTATTCAGACAATGCTAGTTATAGCATCTACCAGCAGGGTCTACTGTTACTTGAGTGTACTAACCAGCTAAACCTTAAGCCTTTACAGCAAACTTAAAGGCACAAAGAAGTGGCAGAGCACATTAATTGGCTAAAAATAGGCCAATCCTCACAGACATACTGCTGTTAACATAACCTTGGCCTGTCTCAGAGATGTGCAATTTCGCTGGACACCTATTTCACTGATATTTGTCAGGGTGTAGACACAATTCATGGTGGCTTTACAAATCGTATACAGCACTCTCCTATCCCTGTTTAGTGTGCAGAGACAACTATAAGTAACTCATTCATTGGTTGATTTCCCTGTAGACTGTAAACATTGCGGTGTGATGGAGTTTTTGAAACAGCTGTTTGTTTGAACGTCTGACAGGGCAGGGAAGTATTTTTTCCCATATAATGGCATCATTATTTGCGTAACTGTACTAGAATACCTTAGTGGGGGATGGAATCTTCATAAAGGTCAAATAATTTAAATACATACTGTAGTCCTCAGGTTTGGATTTTCAGACCTTTGCATACTATACTAGTATTTATGAATACTTTTTCTTATCGTACACTCACAGCTCCATAAGTAAAGCTCAAGAGCCACTTATCAACACCAAACCAGAAATGTGATCCTTTTAACTCATGTTATACTGGATATAATTTAGCACAGCTATTAATATTATTATAATGGCCATTAGATTGACTTTTAAAAACCATCAATGAAAAGCAGACTTACCATGTAGCTTTCTCTCAGACTGAAGCAGTTTGAAAGATACATTCTAATATATATGTATATTGAATGTATACTACACACACAAACACACACACACATACATACATGCATGCACACACATATACAAAAAAAATTATATATATATTCATATACAAATATATATATAGATATATGTAAATATGTACTATGCTACCATCACCAGCTCTTCCATGACTCAGAACTTATATATATGTATATTGTATGTATACACACAAAAAAAAAAAAAAATATATATAGTATATTTATATATTCATATTATATCTTCATATACAAATATATATATAGATATATGTAAATATGTACTATGCTGCCATCACCAGCTCTTCCACATATGACTCAGAACTGCAGTTCTCAGTAGGATCACTACATTAGGTCATCTTAAAGGAAGCAGATGGAGATGATTCACTGAAGCTCGCTCACCGTGCATTTCCTCCCATGACTTTATCGCCGAGAATCATGGGTACAGGGCTGTAAGCAAAAACACAGGCATCCCAGCCCGCTAATATTATTCTTTCATTGCACCACATGCCCGCTATTCTGGAATCTGTAGCACTCGTTGGGTCTCCGGTGTGGTTTGAAATAAAAACTTCCTCTTGTAGTTGAGTGGAGAAAGAGGATGCTTGTTCTTTATGAAATCATTCGAGCCGAACAGCTGAAGCCCGCCCGAGCAGCTTTCTGCAATCTCGTCTAGTAAACAAGCTTGAAAGCAAATTAAAAAATGCCTGGAGTACACACAGGTGGTCACGCGCTTGCGGTCGGATGCTTACGAGTTTTCTGCTTTAGTCAGGCTACGTCTCTCATGAGCGGTATGTGCTTGAGAGGAAATACACGGAGTGGCTTTCAGTGCGGAAGAGAGAATATATGGAGGAGAAGCAATAGCAATTTTAAAAGAGGGAGTTTTTGACTTTGTTTTGAAGAGAAAGGACAGAGACGCATGCTGAGTGTGATAGCTCTGGGAAGAGTTTAAAGCTTTGGGGTGCATGTGCTTAATTATGATTAGAGGCTATGTTTGTTTGCAGTGAATGTGTTTAAATGGGACAACAAAGCCTAATTTTATTCGTCCCTTTTGTGCTAAACGACTGCTTAATAAAGCCTTTAGAAACTGGTAAATGTGCCAGACGTTTGAGAACAACATGACTTTCAGGAAATCAAAATTGACCCTTTTGCTTTAATACACGTTTGTGGTTTCATTGCAAATGATTTATCTGTGCACTTTATTCTACGGCAAAAATATGTCGGTCTTTAACTCGTTTCACCCCTGAAATGACTTTCAACACAAGCAAAATGTTTCAAAACTCCATTAAAACTTCTAATTGTGATGCCATACAACCCACCATAAAACATGAAAGTTTTTTAACTTTCTGCACTTTGCTAAGTGGCTGATCTGTGATATGCACATACAGTACGTACAGTCAGTCAGTTATCATAACATAATAATCACTGGTAGGACTGTGTGATGGACCAGAACACCATGTAGTAAAACGCATCACACAACATTGTACGAAAAAGAAAAAAAAGTATTTTTATTGTTTAGATTAACCTGGAATATTTCGAGTATTTTACAACATGTATCTATAATAAGACCTCTTAACATTATATTCATATTTCAATTAATTTAAAATCAAATATTGTACA
Source organism: Ambastaia sidthimunki (assembly GCA_036877625.1). Classification (NCBI taxonomy): domain Eukaryota; kingdom Metazoa; phylum Chordata; class Actinopteri; order Cypriniformes; family Botiidae; genus Ambastaia; species Ambastaia sidthimunki. Next base: position 13,702 of record JAZGTK010004141.1, read on the forward strand.
TGCTTAGGGACGAACATTCCCTGGTCTGATGGTATCAGGATGAAGAAAGGCACATGAGTTCTGGGGTGAACACATGGTTTCGTTGTGCATTAGCAAATAAGTCTGTAAATCAAACAAGTCAAGTAAATACAGAAAGAACTGGAACTACTGTGTCAAATTTAAGTCTAAACTACTTTCTTTTTTTGTGTAGCACTTGGGATATACACTTGAAGTTTCAACATGGATATTAAATTACCCAAAGCAATTCACAGCCCGAAGAAATAAGTGTTGATATGGCAATTGATAAGAAATAAAACTTTACTCAGAGGGCTTTGCAATGTCTGCTTTCTCTGTGTTTATTTGCAACTCTTTTAAATAATCTTCTCTGAGTTTCACTAAGACAGCTCGTCAAAATTCTGCAAAGCTGCAGGAATCTGTACAGTGGACTTGCTAAGCACTTTCAACAAACATTTCAGACAGCAAGTTTTTTTCCCTGTAATTACAGCCTTCTGGTTCAGCTTCTTGCTCAGCAGGAAAGATGCCCAAAGATAATATTTCACCTTTGGATGTTTTCTGTTGAAAGTGTTTTACCCTGAAAGTGGGTCCTGGAGCTATCAACACCCCTCATGTGAGTTCTTCCCTCAACCCCTGGACTGGGTTTGAGTTCATGGCTGCTGTCCAGCAGAGGGAGTTTTTCTGCAGGTCAGATGTGACTCAGTGTCTGGGGTGTTTTATCCAGTTACGAATCATCCATTTCTGCCCTGAGCACCTCTGGACGACCAGACGTAGCCCGAAATTTGCTTCTTTGGACATTTCGACCTCCAAACAGCGGCCCGTGTCTCGACTGATGATGGGGCCGTTCTGAGAAACAAATATTCAGGATTGTAAATGTTGAAGTCATTTGTGAACTAGATCACAAGATTATACCAATAAAATTCCAGGACTCCTTTAGTCTCAGTCATTTGTGAAGACTGGATTTGTTTAATAACAATTATGTGGCTGACGAGATAATGGTGAATATGTGTTTCTCAAACTAAAGTGTAGCTGATTTTTCTAATTTCTCTGATATTTCCAGGGCTGAAAATCAGACTTTTGAAATATTCTGATACTTCCAGGTTTTCCATGGTGGGTAATTATCTTTGAGCACATAAACAAATGACAACTTCCTATTTTAATTTATCTACTCTTTAAAATATTTGATGTTCTGCTTTCAGCAATCTGCATTAGGGAAGTAAAAGGAAACACTTGAGTCTGAGGAGGGAAATAAACTATTAATGTGAAGCGGTAAGTGTACTAATAAATAATTATCTTCTGGAAGTGCATGTAAGTGTCTCTTACCTGAGTAAAATCCCAAAACCTCTGTGAAGACCTGGAAACAGCATCACATTTCTTTAAGCTTGGGGTCCTTCCCCTTCCATCATCCACTAGGCATTTTGTGTCGGGCAAAAATGTGGTGGACCCCAGGGGTCCTAACTGCAGTAAGCCTTCAGTGGTGTACCTAGCTAGCTGAAATGAAGCATCAAAAAATTGTGTGTAAAACATAGTGCGGCTAGAAAGCATGAGATGTACAAATGATAAAAGATGTTATATATTTCTGTAACACTTATAATTCCAGCAATGTCAAAATATCAGCTGTAAATTAAACATAGTTCTGCATGATTATAATGAGTTGTTTTTTAAACGTGCTGTTGTCATGGCACTTATAAATCTTGTTTTTTTGTAGGAACAATAACACACAAAGTGATGCTATTGCCATTTGAAAGCTGCACTCTGTAACTTTATTTGGTTAAAAATAAACAAAAATCAGTTATTTAGCATGTACACAATAGATCAGTGTCCAGACAATCTCAGTGTCAGTTTGGCTTCATTTAACTTCAACATAAGTAAAGTAAGTGACCTGCAATTGTATATTTCAAACAGAGATGGCGACAGAGGCAAACGTTACAAATTGCAGCTTTAAAAGTGGCAATAGATTCAATTAAATAGAAAAAAATAACATTTTACAGTTCAGTGTGCAAACAAGTTTTACGATTACAGTACATCACTGATTTATTTCACATAATTAATCATTCTATCCACACAAATCAAAGGGAGATTTTCAAAATGTATTACTAGATTTCTTTAAAAATTTAAGGTTAAGATTTATGGCACACCTAAGGCTAAAATGATCTACAAAACAAAGTTTAAGTGAGGTCTATATGTTAAGCAGTTCAGGCTGAATTCACCCCAGAGTTGTAATATTAACCAGAACGATTCACTGATGAAATGTAACACTCAAAAACCCGGAATGTTTAAGGAATATCAATGCACTGCTGTTTTTCAATAACTGCTTCAACATGATGCCTCTTTTGTAATGCTGTTAAAAATCTCTATAAGCCTGTTTGGAGATATAGCTGTGTAGAAACATTTGGGCGGTTTGGTCTGTGGTGCAGAAATTGTACAAATTAAGGAAATCCTATCTGATACAGGACGCCTGTATTTACTTATATGATTATCATTACCATCAAACCGTACGTGTCTTTTTTAATACGAATTCCACAATACGTAACACTCCGACATCTAGACAGATTAAGATTAGGTTTAGATATCAGCTGCCTATTACGGTAAGTACACTGTACCGCATAGCACAGGTCAATAATTCAGCTGAAAGCCAATCTTTGAGATATCATATCCCAAGGTCATCAGATTTTAATGAAGTACAAGCTGATGTTCACCTGGAATCAAGCGTGCTCTATTGTGTCAAGTTAATCTATAGAAGCGAGGGTAATTGTCTGATGACCGAGGTGAAAATAGAGCGATCTCATCTTCAGGCACACTGTAACCAGATTCCAGTTCACGAGAGATAGATTCATTTAAACCACATACCACACACAGACTGATTCCCAGGGGACACGGCAAAAGACTTTTCATTTAAAGGATGACAAATAGGAGACTCTGTGTGCTTTAAATAGGCCCGACACCCCCGTGAGTACACAGCGGGTCACATTTCTGCCGTTTCCATAGGCAGAATTTTAAAAGGTATTCGCACACCTAACGGGATGAGTGTAAACGCAGTCATTCATGGATGCACGGCTAACACAATTACAAC
>JAZGTK010004142.1:0-25312 GCA_036877625.1 Ambastaia sidthimunki
GACTTTATAATGTTCTATTTCTGACTAGTGTAACAATAACATTAGCATGAACCGTAGACACACTTTCGTTTCTAAGTTTACATTTATACCTCCATAATACATTTTGTCCAATTTACAGTCTACAGACTATACATTTCATTATGAAACCAATGTAATGAAACCAATGACCTTGCCTTTGCTGGCACTGTGCTATACTAGTTGAGCTACAGCTGTTGCCTGCCAGTTATGTCAGTTTGTTTTAGTTCTTTGTATTAGAAATTGAGCAAGACTATCTTCTATTAGAGTTGTCTTAATTTTTCATGGCTTATGATCATTGATCTCAAAATTCCTTTGGTTTCAGAGTCCAAATCTGAATGCAGAGCTCAATGCTCATTGTTTTAGATTAAAATTGTTTGCCGTTCTGTCTCCATAATTATCTTGTTTCTTGAACAGATCTGTAACATGGTTGCAGTTCTTGATGTTATCACCAGTTTGGAGAAATACCCCATCACCAAAGAAGCACTTGAGGTTGGTAGTGATGACCAAAATATCTTGCTTTTTGTCTGTATCTATGTTTTTGCTTACTGTTTGAAATTCTTGTTTATTAATAATAAATATGTATTAATATAATATTATATTTATAACATACTTGCTGGAAAACACATTTTAATAGACTATTTATGAAGCTTGTGTAAGATGTATTTAGTATGTTTCTTGCGTTGTGTTTGCCTTTGAATTTCAATGTGTATTTAAATGCCAAAATAACTGGTTTTGTGAACTTCAGAGAACATCTTGCATTGTGTTTGCCTTTAAATTTCAATGTGTATTTAAATGCCAAAAGAACTGGTTTTGTGAACTTYAGAGAACTTCACAGAAATGTGAATGTAAYTGTTAATTAATCAGTCTTTTCTCTGTTTATTCCAATGTATTTCCACTACAGGAAACTCGCTTAGGAAAATTGATTAATGATGTGAGGAAGAAAACAAAGGATGAGGACCTTGCCAAACGTGCCAAGAAACTTTTGCGGAACTGGCAGAAGCTCATTGAACCTGGTCAAAATGACACTCCTGCAAGAGGAGTGCCAAACACTCCAGGTTCGGCCAATGGAGGTGCTCACCCTTGCCGGACAGACACGCCTCCAGCCATCCCCCCACCAAACAAGATTGCTCCAGAGTTAAAAACCAGGAATGACATCCATAACACTTATTCCCCAAAGGCTGAGAAGTCCAGCAGTCGAAAACGGCGGGCAGAGCAAAGGGACAGCCCCCATCTGCCAGCCAAAATGACAAAAGCATCTGTTTATGAACAAATGTATTCTTCCCCACCATTAAATGGAATTAGGGCGAGTCCTGAACCTCTCCCAGAGAAAGATGATGATGCACCACCTGACAGAATCCGCACAGAGCACCTTGAGAATGACAGGCACAACAAGATTCCTATTAATGCTGTGAAGCCTCATCCGAGCTCTCCCGGGCTTACCAAACTACCTAGCACTTCCTCTTTACTCAAAACATCAGTGTTACAGCAGCATGCAAGAATGGATGGTGCCGGAAGTGGGCAACATCAGCCTAAAAGCCCCCGATACTCTTCAAGTCCACGCAGCATAACACACGAAACAATGGCCAAGAGGTCTTCAACATATGCACCAAAAGGGACTCTTTCGAGCCCATCCCGCAATTCTGCCCAAGTGCCCTCTCCTTTGCCTACATTGCAGCCTTTATCCTCCCCAGCCCAATTGTGCATCAGTGATGGTTCATCCTCTGTAGGGCTTGAAGACTCAATGCACTTGCATAGATCGATGGAGAGAGTCTCCAAACCCCCGCATAGTAGTGCAACACTGGAGTTGCTTTCTGGCTCCCCGCTCCCCTCCCACCAAGCTACCCACAGCTTGGAGAGCTCGGACAACAAGAGTGAGCGAGAGGGAGCAACCTCCAACTCAGACAGCAAAAAGAGGAAGAAATACAGGCCCAGAGACTACACTGTAAACCTTCAGGGGCAGACCTCAGAGGACAGGACAAAACCTGTGCGATTAAAAGAACGGAGGCTGACGTTTGACCCTGTGACAGGACAGATCAAGCCCCTCACTCCAAAAGAATCCCACCACGAGGAAGAGTGCCAAGGACCACCAGTCACGGAGACTGTAAGGACTGAGATACCCCAACAAAAAAACCCTCCATCTGTCTCCAACCCCTTTCAACAGACGAACTGGAAGGAGCTTTCCAGAAATGAAATTATTCAGTCTTACCTTAATATTCAGAGCAATGTTCTCACATCCTCTGGAGCACAGACCCACGGGGCACACTTTTTCATGAGTGAATATTTGAAACGAGAAGAACATGATGGTAAAGAGTCCAGAGAAACACATGTTTTAGTACCAAGCAGCTCTAATACTGAACTACCCGGGGTGACTCGGGAGGTAACTAATGAGGACCTTCTCAGAATACACAATGAACACTGGCCAGGGGTGAATGGTTGCCATGACACCAAGGGAAACTGGTTTGATTGGACAGAGTGCATATCATTGGATCCTCATGGTGATGAGAGCAAATTGAACATCCTGCCATATGTTTGCCTAGACTAACAGAACAGGGGTTATACTGACTTGAGTTGGAAAAGTTTTCAATGTTCCCACTGTGAGTTTGAGGAGATCAAACTGATAGTTTCTCTCCTTGATGCTTTGTATTAGTTTCATCTTACAGGTGTAATGAATGAACAGGGGTTGTTTCAAGTTCAGTTGTCCATAGGAAGGGGCTGAAAAGGTGTCCTGTTTGTAATGTGCTGCTACCAACAAGAATTTGCAAACATGGGTTGTATATAATGGCTTGCAGGGATTTAACTGGGCCAGTTATTGCACAGTGTATGAATAGGAGGGTCAGAGCAAGCATTGAGCAGTGCAGATATGTTTGAAAGCAAGTCAAGGACATTTTTTGGCAGTTACAAAAAGCTTTATGTGACAAAGAATAAATTATAAAAGTTTCTTATCATGTATGCATCTATTTATTTGACCATTGTTTTCTCTTTTCATTTATTTCTTATCAGAAGGTTATCCACTAAGATGTGCAAATATGTGTGAGGCTTTTCTGTTTACATCACAGAAAGCCCTCTTATTTGTGATGTACATGAGGCATATTTAAATACATTTTGTTTCCACAAATTCTCTCACATACGTGTGCTAACTGCAGTAGATACCAACATTCCATATTGTAACAAACTTCTTTTCTTGCTTAACATTTACTTTCTCAGTATATCTAAAACAAGTGATTTTCATATAACAGAAGAGCAATCTATTTTTAGATGTTAAATAAAACAATATTTTTAACAAATTTGTTTGCCTAGATAATTGTAAAAACAAACAAAAAAACAGATGGATAAATATGTCAAAAAGGAAAATAATCATGTCCTAGTTTTGAATGCAGTGATTGGCCACAGGGGGTGCTACTCTTCATCTTCATACTGTGAAGACAGGAAAGCAGGAAAATGTTAATATGCTGGAAATATACTTATCATTCCTTTAGATATTTTTTGCCTTACTGAAAACAGTTCAATAATGACTTTGTTATCTGAAGAGCCTTAGTGAATGTACGGCATTTCGATTTTTGTTCGGGTGGTACAGAAGGAAACACCTCTTGGCATATATGATCTTTCAGTCTGCCATATGGTCTTTTTCTAAATCAGTGCATTGTGCTTTAAATGTGTCAATAAATCTGCACATTATCCTGCTTGTCTGTACATAGTTATTGCAATTCATGTAAAATTTTGCTAAGTCTTTTGTTTTTTTGTGTGAATGTAATTAATTTGGGAGCGAAGGAAACATTTTGAATGAGAGGCCCAGTTGTTTGTGTTGCTGTTCACAGACATTCATAGACCTTGATTTGTAGGTTATGGGGTTGTGGTCCTATTATTCATTCAGTGTTTTCATTTTGACACATTATTGACCGTGTTTTTTTTTTTTTTCAATTTTTTTAATGCCTTGCCATTGTTTAAAGACAAGGGGTTGAAACCAATTTGCTGCAGACTTGCAAACACTGTGTGCTCTGCTACCTTCATCCTACCAACGTGCCTTTGATGTAAAAAGTTTGAAAAGGCTTCTGCTAGCTTCATTTTTATTTAAAAACTACAACATATGTTTTCTTACAACCATGTCAGATATTCCAGGTATATGCATTGTTTCTAAAGCAAAGGACATCAATGAACTTCATACTTGGTTAGGGTGTTGCAAATGTAATTTGCAATTTAACTTTAGAGGAGAGACTACTTTGATCGTTTTTGATCAATATATTTGTTCAGTGTTTAACATCAATCATTTGTTTAAAAAATAAAATGATCAAAACTTTGCATCATGGTACCCTTTCTTACATTCAGGTTATTCCCAAAGCTACATAATTAAGATGTTTTCGATAAGAAAATTTTTGTGAAGTCGTGTTTTAATTTTGAAGATAAAACCAGAATGTATTGTATTTCCTATGTTATGGGCTTGTTAACTTTTGCTTAAAGTGTAAATTTAATGGCACAGTAACCCTTCAAGTTTTGACTGCTCATGAACCAGTGCTTGCAGTATACATGTTTACATGATCTTAATAACTGGTGTATATTAAGATTTAATTTAGTGTCATTTATCAGAGTCAGTATTTGTGACTAAAGAGCTGATAAGACTCACAGCCACAGACTCAATATTTGTTTTCCCAGAAATAAATTGTTCGCCACTGGGCGGCATAAAAGAGTGCTTCAGTAAGTAGCTATTCCTTAAAAGCATGCAATTACGTGTATCATCCATAGCTGGATTTGTAATGCTTCCTCAGCATTCCAGAACAAAAATATTTAATGAATGCTAGTGACATCATTTATTAGCCTGCTGAATTCCCAGAGGTGACTCATTCCTTAGCTACTGGGAGCCTGGAATGCCAGAATGGACACAGGGATACTCCCTTTGTAAAGGAATTTGGTACTTCAGTGCCATATATGGTGTTTTTGATATCAATCACGGCCAAAAAGGAAAGAATGGGGCGGGTCCATATCGAGCGGCTATTTTTATTGGTTGCGAAATACACCAGGGGAAGTGCTAAATCTACATTGGTTAAAATAGTAAAACAAGGAGAAATATACTTCACCAAAGTCATTCTTTCAGTTCCCGAAACGCGGTTAACGATTATTTGTTAAAAAAAACTTTGGCTGCTTTTGCTCCTGACAATGTCTTCACAGTTCAACAAAGGTCCAGCTTACGGATTTTCAGCGGAAGTAAAAAGCAAGGTATGTGGAGTAATTTCAGGAAATGTTTTTTTAATTCATTAAAAGCGATTTGTTATATTATATTTGCTGTTTTGCAACTAGTAGGCAGCCGAAAGGTCCATCTGTCTCGTTGTGATGAAGCCAAAGTATATCGACCAAAGTTCACCAGATTTCCTGTCGTATTAACATGCTATACACGTGTTACTTTACAAGGTTAAATATCAGTCGTACTTAATGTGACGCATATTAAATAATGTAATCAATGGGTTATTGGTTGCCAAGTTAAGCTGGTAAAACGAAAAATAAAAAGTTAAGTTATACGTTATGAATGACACGGAAATACAGAAAAGAAAGTTCTTGAAAAACTTCTTGGGGCGTTGCCTTCAGTGTTACATATGTCATTGTAATCTGGCCTCAGTTTGTGCTAATAGATACTCTGCAGGTTGACATTTCTCCATTCAGGTGTTGTTGTGTGGTACACTTGATATCGGAGTAGTTAACAGTTATTACAGTAATCTGATAGATGGTGTTAAATAGAGGGCATACGTTTTACTATATAGTGATATTTGGATACATTTTAAGACATAAATGTATCTAATTTATCCATATACTGATTGTTTAAATAACTAGAAATCTTTTGCAGAAAAAGATCTCGTGTAGATATTATTTTATATACTGTAGAGACTAATGGAGATACCTCTTATTTCCACCTGTTCACTAGATTGCACAGAAGTATGACCTCCAGAAAGAAGAAGAACTGCGCATTTGGATTGAAAACATCACTGGACGGTCAATCGGAGATGACTTCCAAAAAGGGCTAAAAAATGGTGTTATACTTTGCGAGTAAGTTTAGTGTTGCATACGTATCCATGTATGTTTTCAATGCTAGATGAATGTAATTCCTGTCCTTAGTGTTTTTTAAAGCAATATACAATATGTATTTTCGCAAAGGCTCATAAACAAACTACAGCCAGGGTCTGTGAAAAAGATCAACCAGTCATCACTGAATTGGCATCAGGTAAGCTGATACTCATTTTCTATTTCGAAACTAGTGATCTTTTTTTTACATTTATTAGTTGTATTTGTGCAACGTTTTCAATACGTTATGGCATTGTGTTGCAGCTGGAGAACCTGACCAACTTTATTAAAGCAATCACCACCTATGGTCTTAAACCTCATGATATTTTTGAAGCCAATGATCTTTTTGAGAATGGAAATATGACACAGGTTCAGACCACCCTTCTGGCTCTTGCTGGCATGGTGAGCATTTTCCTTTGATAAAAAATATCTCAAAGGCGGACAACAGAGCATTAATTTTTAGCTTTATAATCGTTTTAACAGTTCTCTCATACCCTTTGACTTTTCTATATGATGAAAGTAAAGAGTGTTATGATTTGTACTGTGCTTATAGGCTAAAACCAGGGGCATCCACTCAAGTGTAGACATTGGAGTGAAGTATGCTGAGAAACAGGAGAGGGCTTTTGATGAGGAGAAAATGAAAGCTGGCCAGTGTGTCATTGGACTTCAGGTGATGTATATGAAATGCTGGAGTGAATGTTAAAGTGTGACAGAGTATCTCTCATTACCAAAGATAATGACCATCTTAAACTATCTGAATGCTAATATGGAACTGTTGTTTATAGATTGTTGTTAGTAGACTGTGGCAAGTATAGCCCAAAAAATTCTATGATAATAGAATTTGGTAACTCTGTACAGTACATGCGCCTCCATAAGACTCATTCACAACATATGTCTCTATAGATGGGAACTAATAAGTGTGCAAGTCAGGCTGGAATGAATGCCTATGGTACCAGAAGGCACCTCTATGATCCTAAGTCACACATTCTCCCACCAATGGACAATTCAACCATCAGTCTTCAGATGGGGACAAACAAGGGTGCAAGCCAAGTAAGTACCACCATCCCTGTGATCCATGTCATATGACGCATAAAGCCTCTTTGTTTCTCTAAATTACTGGTATTATTGGTATTTACCACATCCAGGCTGGCATGACAGCTCCAGGGACCCGCCGTGCCATCTATGACCAGAAAACTGGCACAGACAAGTGTGATAACTCCAGCATGTCTCTACAAATGGGTTACACTCAAGGGGCCAACCAGAGCGGGCAGAATTTTGGGCTTGGCCGCCAAATCTACGATGCCAAATACTGCCCCAAAAGTGCGCCCGGCACAGCTGAAGGGGCTGATGCTACTGGCTACATGGATTACCAAGACGAAGGCTACCAGGGCTATCAGGATGAGGGCCAAGATTATTGAATCAACCAATCACAGGCTGCAGCGTAAGATGAGAGTCAACAGGGAAGTTACCACTTCCTTGTAAACAAAAGAGCCAAAACATGTCATTATGCCACAGTAAATGTGCCATTTGTTGGATGTATATGCTGTAAGGAAGCGATTAATATGGAACATATTGTGCATGTTTTAAGTATAATGATGTTTTTTTTATAAACAGTATGTTTTGACAATTTTGACAACCCTAAAAATATGTCTGTTAAGTGTTAATATCTATTGATACTTTTTTATACTATATATGGTTAAATGACAGTCATGTAATTGCACAACCACTATAATAATATTTAGTATTTGCTTAATTGTTAGTTGAATATAGGTTTTAAATCTCTGCTTTGATGTTAAACAAAAGCATGAAAGGTTATGGCAAGGTAACGCTGACATGATCAAAAGATGAATTTTCTAATCAAGGTGTTTTTGAGAAATATGAAATTACGTACGGACAAGAAAGAGCGTCATGCGAGCCTAATTTAGTCAGTTTTGAACATAAAACACTCTGGGGTTCAGAATCATGCTCTTTTGCTCAGTTAAGTGTGTGCTGAGGTGAATTTATGCTGTTACAAGTCAGAGTCTAGATAAAATGCGATTTTGCTGGAGGTATGTGGTCCAATATTTTATTTTAAGACCTTATTTTCCCTGTAATATTTTGTTAATGTGTTTTTAGGCTAAAATGTAGGAACATTCCTGTGAGCGCAAAAAAAGGTTTTTTTTCCATTTCAGTAGCGTTTCGGAGTCATTTCTGCTTTTGACATCCAAATATTATATTTCCTCATTTGATACGAGGAGCTATGAATGTGGTTTACATTCTGTAATACATGTATTGTCTTGTATTAATGTTAAAGTTTTACTTTTAATATGAAATGTGTACAGTCTTAAAGAGGTCATCTTTTTGTGTTAATGTTTTTGTATTAACATTTTGTCCTTAATATTGTTTGCCTCTGTCACCTTTCTAAACTATTTCCCTCTCTGTAAAGCCAGATCAACTGGAACAAACCTGGTTTTTGTTGGATTATAGTATTGTCAAAGGAAATTGAAGTATAACATTGTGAACCTTGAACATTCCAAATTAGGAACTGGATTCGCTGTTTTTATTACTACAGAGTATTTGTTCTCATTCCAAAAATCCAGTCAAAAATCTTTTGCCTATGTGCTAGTCTGCTTAGATGTAGGATGGCTTTGTATGCTTTACACTTTTTCACTTTTCAGATGAATAGTAAAGACTGGGTCTTTAATAAAGGGTGATGAACAATCCATTCACATTTTTGATTCTTGATTCTTTTGCACCACTTTTTTGTATTAAATACATTATTAAATACATTTTGTATTAATTTATGTTTCAGTTCTGTACATGAAGGAAGACCGAATTTATTAACATAATGAAATCACTTGCATCGTTCCCAGTGGAAATCCTGGATCATTTAATCAATGATGAATCAAGTAATGTAATGCAACGATGTAATAAAAAACGGTTTAGATCAGGGGTCTCCAATCCATGTTCCTAGAGGTCCACAGACGTGCAGAGTATAACTGCAACCTACTCCAGCACATTTGCCTGGATGTTTCTTGAAGCCCATGATTAGCTGGTTCAGGTGTACTTAATTATGGTTGTAGCTAACAGACGCATGTCTGTGGGCGTGGCTGCAGACCTGATGTCTACATAATGAAAATACACCCATAAGATGTTTTGGGAATCGCCACTGTGGTTGAAAATTTAGCCAATACTGCCACCGTCTGGCACTAAGAACGAAAGCATGGCATAACTACACAACATCAAGTTTGGCCTTTACATGTGTCGATGCTTGTAGTGTTTGAGTGGTTATTGTAGTGGCTCAGTTTTCACCCTTATGTTAACATGCGTCCGATATTCGTCTTGGATTTATCAGGTGTGAGTTCAAAAAGCAGTGAGTTTATCAGTAAATCAGTAACAATAAACATTTTTAATATAATATGCTTAAATTGAATTCCCTGTTTATCTGACTGTAGTCACTCGAACCGGCAAGAATGTTTGCATATGTCTAGAAAGTGATTTACTTTAAGTATTAACTAGTATCAGCATTCATTTCATAGTCCACTAATTTTTATTCCCTTATTTGTTTTTTCTTCTTGCGTGTATATGTTGGATTCAATTGATATTGTTTGATCAGGGGGAGATTCTTGATTTGAAAAATGTACCGGTGTGCATGAAATATGGTAATATATGGTACGATTATGGTATTACATCTAATACAATTAACATGTGACCATCAATAATACATCTGATAAAGATTACAAATTCACTGTAAAATGGCTTATTAAATAGATTAACCTTTTTGTAAATATCATCAGGTGGCGCTATTTTACAAGTTATCTCATTGTCAACGCTTGACGTTGTGATATTTGTGGTTTGTGGCCTTTGTCGTTATTGCGACAAACCTGTGCTTTTACAAGCTTTGTCTCTCAGCCAAGCGTGCTGTAGACCTGTCAAAATGATCATGTCTTTTCTCGTAGTTAAAAAAAATCTGCGTTACTTCTGTAACTGAAACAAATTCTGCATTCCATTTAGACATGGTTTGTTTCCCCGCATGTTTGGGGCTGATTTATCTTCCTAACTCATGTTGAAGCAGGTAGATTTGCGCTTAATCTGTTATACAGATAACATTGCAAACCATGTAATCTCTTTAGGTATCTCCTTAAATAGCACAAAATATAGTGTCAAATTTGTTTTTACTGTTAAACCAAACAAGCAAAGTGTATAGTGAAGTTGAAATTCAGATTAATCACAAAATCAACGGTGTTATATAACTGAATGTTATTTGTTTGTTAAATATTCCACCCAGTGCGTCTTCACAGGAAAACAATACTTTATTTGAAATGATAGGTATTAGCATAGAGGTTGACTATTGAAAAAAGCTTTAAGGAACAAAATAGCTAAACATAATGACTGTTATATAACAAAATACAAGTCTTTATGTTTGTGCATTGGCTCAGATGTTGGTTCTGTAATGTGCTTACTGTATATAGAAACTGTAACTTGTAAAAGCAGTGACCTTGTTTCATACTGTCAGTTCCACTTTATGTAATGTTTTGCAATATAATGTGCATAGTCTTGCTTCCTTTCTGCCTTCAAAGGTCAACAGCGTTTGTATTTTTTTAAAGATGATTTTCATGACCCTCAACACACTTGTCCACACGTTAGCTTTCTTATAGTTGAAAATAAAAGTGAAGTCATCTGGAATTAAGTGACTAAAAGCACATTAGTGACGATTTGGCGCATTAAGAATCACTCTCAGGTGTGAAACATTGAGTGTGACACTCACAAGCCAATGCAACTTGGTTACTTAACGTCAGGCCAGAGGAATAAGCTGATTTTGGTTAAGTAAGGTTCATGTGTGGTTAAGACCATGCTGTTCGTCATAAACACTGAAGGACATAGAAACATTTAGTTCAGCTTAGATAACAGATTCGAGGAGTCTTATCTTTTTAATAATGAAGAGGTGCTTTTATTAGTATTCATTGTCTGTTAATAGCTGCTCTACAATAAAATCTCTAAACACCTTCTAAATAGGCACTTCGGACTGTGTTTCCGTAGCATTAATAGAATATTGGATAATATTAGTATAGAACTTAAAATTCATGTTCCCACACTTACAGAATTCAGATGGAAATTAATGAAAATTAAATGTAGTTGATTTATGAAATGTTAGCCCTCTAACTCAGCACTGTATGGATGAGTTATGGATACATGTGCAGCCATCTGCTCCATTTTATTTGCTGTACCAAGTTTCTTGGCTTTGGGGCACAGAGCAAGCTTGAGCACCGTCAAGACATTCCACCATCACCTGCCATCTCATCAGTGTTTAGTGTACTTAACCCTTATGTCTGATTAGAGGTGTGTACAGCTGCTTAACACCTGAGACTCAACTAATCTGAGCAAGCCTATTTAGTGCTTGATGCATTAACAGTAGACACAAGTGTTTTTAAAATGTTTGGGGCATGATGTGAACTTCAAAGATAATGGCAACAGTTTCTTTTTAAATATAATCTTTATTGGTCTTTTAAGACCAAGCTTTGTATATAAAAACAGTAACAAAAGGTAATGTAAACATAAATTATATGCAAAATAAGTACATAATGATTTTTTTTACAACATATAAATTATATAAGTCAGAGCATGGACATTCAAGGTTGGCAAGAATACAGCTGAAATGCTACAAAAAAATGTGTATTTATGTTATTTACAGAGAAGTAACAGCTATAAATGTTTAAAGGCAGTCAATGTGACTGAGAAAAAAATTATCTCCACAGGATCTCCTCATTTAGACTTGATTTTAAAACGAGAAAGTCTCAGTTCATGTAAGCTTTGGAAAGATAGAATATTCTGGAAAATTTACACATTCATCTACCTAATATGACAAGACAGGTAGCCAGTGTTCTGCAGGCCTACTTATGAATCTTTGTCTGTGGATAATGCCTCAAAAAAAACAGTGCCTCTACAACATTTTAAAAATACTGGCTCAAGCTTTTTAGCTTATTTCTGCCATATTTTAGAAGCAAAATTCATTTTTTTTCTGAGTTTTTGCAAGTTTTTTCAAAACCCCTTTAGCTGTGGGTAGTGCTGCAATGGTGCTAAATCATCAGCTCTTTATGTCTCATCAAATATGTCTAAACATGCAGTAGATCATAACAGTGGCCTGCACCATATAAAACATGCTGTTTCTTGCAGAGCTGCAGACACATGTAGTTCCCAATCTGATCATGTACCTTAGCCCATCTAAACTCAAACTGGGATTTGAGTGTCCACCAATCCTTATAAACATTTATAATTCATCAACCATCTGTTCTAACAACCAATCAGAAGATTGAGAGACAGGAATGGCAGAAATGGCAGTGTCCTCCACCCATATAATTGGTTCATGTCTCTCGTGTAATAGGTTCAGAGATGACCTCTATGACTTGTTCTCAATCTCAGCAGGTGCGATCATCATGGTGGTAGTTTTTAGGGGGTAATAACGACCACGCCAGGTCTTCCAGAACACTCCTTGTTTTCTCTGGTGCCTTTGCTTTGGTGCAGGGGTCACAAAATACCTCCCATTCAAGTTGGAGCGACCACAGTTGCTAAACCACCAACCACCTGTAAAGCAAAAAGGAAACATTAGAATGTTGAACACATGCATATAGAAACCTTTCATAGCCCATGGCAAATACAAATATTCTTCATCCAAAACACATCATACCTGACAGTTGTTTGGCACAGTTGAGGTCATTCTTCTGGTCATTGTCCTTGTCACGGGTGGAGAATGGCACTCCAGACTCTTCAGTAGGTAAAGAGCTCTCCAGGTTCCCAGCAGATCTCTCCAGAATATGCAGAGAATAGTTGCTGTCCTCATCATTTAGATGGAAGGAGTACTTGATGCTCTGAATCTCATCTCTCCAGTCAGAAAACTGCACCTTGAGGATGTAGTTGCCACTTTTGGACACAGAGTAGATCTTCTTCAGACCTAGCCAGAACTCTCCTAAAAAATGACAAGGATTTCTTTTAGAAAGGTAAACTCAAACGTGTACTCCTGCTCCTTGTCTGATTTAGACACTTTGTCAATTAAATTATTTAAGAGGATTAAGGATCTGGGATTTACTCTCTAGTCAGGATTAATCTGATCCTATATTCTTAATCTGGTGCTCTACATCCCTTATAAGCCTTTAAAACATGTCTCCTTAATCAAAGTATACTGATAGAAGTGGCTGTGAGCTGAGAGACAAGAGACAGTTTGTCACATGCAAAGCTGAGTCAGTTTTCTATGTCCTAAAGAAAACTCAAACAACACTGGATTCTTACCATTCAGGCTTCCAAAGCCAGTCTGATAAGCCTGCCATAGCTGATCAAAGTCCACAGATCCATCTTGGCGTCTCTGGATGACGGTCCATCCACCTTCTGTGGACAAGAGCACAAAGCAATAGGATTACAGGTTATTCTAAGTCATATGCTAGAGGGGGGATTGAAATGTCTAGCCTGTGATCTCCTTTAGCATTAATTAACTGCTTAGATGTCATACTGCTCCTTCAATGTCAGAGCAAGAAGGTGTTCACCACTTACCAGGGGTCATTTCACAGAAGACCTCAAAGGGCTGGGAGTCAGTTGGCTGGATGGTGTACAACCCGCTTGTGGTTTCGCCCCTCAGGAACAACTCATGACAGTCAGAGGCCAATGCTGTAAAACAAAAACAAAACATACATTTTATCCCTACATGCTAGGGAAGACGGGAACCTGCTCAAGCGTTAATCTCATTGTTTTAATAACAAACTAAATTCTTATCTCAGTCACACAACCTTGAACCTCTAAGTACCCAGAAACCAACTTGTTGTTTCAAATTCCAGGGCAATAGTCCAAATCTTTTGACATGTTGTCTTTAAACAAATCCAATATTTGTCCAAAGTAGAGTATAATGTGCTATGCACATGATATATTGATATCATTTCATTTATATTTCATTTAGCTTGGTCAGACATGAGACAATATACACTCTATGCTGTTATTCTGTTTCAGAGGAATAATCACCTTGCAAACATTTGCCTAACAAAAGGGACTTTCACATTTTAACAGTGACCTGGATGGAACAATTGAGGGTGTAAACATGACCTTTCCCCCAGTTCCCAAGCAGAGAGACGTCCCTCAGCTGCCTCAGAGCAGTATATTATAGGGCCGTGTGGACGTTGCTCCCTGCCCCCGCTACTGAAGTGCTGCATGCCTGCTTCACGTGAACAGCACCCCTTTGCTGACATCACAATGCATGAGCAGCGAGTGATGCAGGAGTGCCGTCGCTGCAGCTGCTGTTTGATACGCAACTAAACTGCCCTCAGGGCTTATAGCAGAAGCAGGGCCAAAAAACAAACAGCTTTGGTGTCTGTGCTATTTATTCTAATAAAATAGGATAAATAAGATTACTTTAAAAAAAATTAAATTGTTTTATTATTTGTATTTATTATTTGTTTTAAACTACTAATCAAATAATGGCACACATTTCAGTCAAATTAAAAGCATATGGCATTTGTTAAGTGTCTGTATGGTCTTTTTCAGTCAGGCACATTCTAAGGCACCACAATACGAGGGGTGTCTGAGCAGATGAGTGCAGGGTGGGGGCTGAAGGGGGATAGTCTGTCTCTGACAGATGTAGGGTAAAGGTTGCAGTTTTTTAAATGGAAATGACACATTTTACGGACTGACCTCCACACGCCAGGGGAAGTCTGTACAAAGTTCACAGTCCAAAAATATGCACTCTTCATGTTTTTTACTGGCTTAGAGCCAATAAAACTAATCTGAAGTGCAGGATACTGTATCTGCAAATAACTCCCTCTGTTATTGGCCAGATTTACATTATATTTATTACATTTATGCATTTGTCAGACACTTTTGTCCAAAGTGATTTATAGTGTGTTCCCTGTGATTCGAACCCGCAACCTTTTGCCCTGCTAACGCAATGCTCTACCATTTGTGTTACGGGAATGTTTAAATCAAATCCCTGTGTTTGAGTCATTTTGTGACCCTGAATTCACACTGTCTGAGACTGATGAACTCTCACACAACTGGAACACGTCCAGGGAAACTGTTTCTTTTAAAGCATTTTTTCAAGCCCACTGATGTCAGAACTCAGCATGAGAGGCTTTATTGTGTTAGTCTGGATCACTGCTCTATTCCCTCATTCCATGTGTTGTAGTCAGCCTCACCTTTCACCTACTTTAAGACAACCACTGCTTAAAAATTGATCTAAAATACTTTAAAATGTCATGGTTGGTTTTGGACAATAATTGAAATGTTTAAGACACAGAGAAACAATTTTTTATATGTATTTATGTATAAGGAACTTTTGTGTGTGTTGCACTTTTCTCTAACTGAACCATGTTTAACCTCCATTATGTCTCATAAACAGCTCATAATTTCACTGAAGGTGCAAAACAAGTGTCACAAGTCCCAGCATGCTTTAGGTTTTGCTTTTTTTGCTAAACCGCCTCTTGTATATTTTTGTCAGTACAACTGTGCTTATTATTGACTGCAAGCCACATCGTCCATCATTAAGATCATACCATTACATTGTAAAGGTGTTGTATGATAACTACAGACTGACTTACCAAGAGGTGAGTCTCGCTGTTCAGAGCTTGTGTTTAAGGGAATGTCATCCTCTTTCCGTCTGTGAGAAGATCGCGCATTCTTCATTTGAATCTGCATATCACATGAAACATATTATTAATAATACATCATAAAATATTACAGTAACTCACAGTAATGCAACTTTATTAATAACAATGAAGCAATACCACTAATAATAAACTTAATAATAACACTACTCGTCGGTGTATATTTATATTATATTGCTGTTATAAATTTAGTTACTTTGTTTACCTGGTTTTGGAGGGTTCGAATGCGAATATTTTGCTTATCCAGTTTCTCTTGCTGCTGCTTGATGCGTTCGACGAGGTCATCAATGCGCTTATTCTGCGCCTCCAGCAACCACTGTGGGTTCAGTAAGAGTTTGTAATTAGTCTTTAAAGTCAAAACAAGACGTAAAAAAAACTTATGAACCTAATATAATAAATAAGCAACAAACCGAATTATTTTTGTGTATTTTTCAGTATAACTGGTTATATAATCACTTCAGTCGACACAGTCTTTCTGCTTTATGTAACAGTAGTGTGAACTTGCAAAGTTCGCACATACCATGAAGGACTGAAAACGTACGGATGTGTCAAAACTGCTTCTGATTAATTTGAGTTTTCTGAAACGTGCATCGACGGACGAGGCTAAATATACTTTAAATAGACTCGTCAGGTAGTCGATAGGTGATTTTTCTTTGTCTGGATTTGTGTAGCTGCTGCATTGCACGTACAGCACGGCTCTGACTCAATGCCATGAAGCCTCGATCACGCCCACACGCGTCTGTTATATTCTGTTACTCTGTTCTGTGCTCTATTAGTTACAGTGAAAGTACTCAAACTGTTGTGCTCGTTAAGGTTTAGTTTAAATAGTAATTTAGAGTAAGTCCTTCAATGCATGTAAAATACAGGACAAACACACTATAAAATGTTTAAACGTGATGTTTAATGTGGTTAAAGGCAGACAGAACTTAAAACTTTTGTGGGTAAAACTTTTACTTTAATTATTTACTGACATTTGGTTTTCCACATACCTGAATGTTCCGGGCATCGCTGTTGTTGCCATTGTTAGCTTCCAGACCCTCTCCTTGCATCATGCCATCTACTTTTTCCTCCAGCTTATTCATTCTCTCATGGTCTTTTTGTTCGTCTCCGAGCAGTTTGTCCATTTTCTCCTGGAGATCCGTGGACACACTGAGGATCAGATTCTCACGATCTTCTAAGTTCTGCACTTTTGCTTTGATGGCTTCGCTGTCTTCCAACAGCCTCTGGGTCAGCTTGCCAAGCTCAGATACAGTCACGTTGAAGACTTTCATCTTGATTGTGATGTCCCTCATCTGGCCTTTGGTCTTGTCCACATGCTCCTTCAGACCCTGACCTAACTGCAGCATTCCATGTGCAAGCACATTTACATCATCCCAAGCTGCATACTGAACTTTCTTTTCTTTTCCAGCAGCTCCTCTTTTCTCCAGTGGAAAGCTTGTTCCAGAGCTTGCCAGGACTGTAATGCACAGCAGATTTGCCAGCGGTACCTTCATCTTGCTTGCTTAGTATCTTTGGTTTTCTGGTTGTCCCAACTTGCAGCGGTTACCAGTTAGCTGTCGCAGTATTCTCAAGAACACAGGCACATGTTGTTGAAGGGCTAACTCATTTTTATACCCTTGCTGAGCTGTCTACCACATTCTGATTGGTCAACCATCTGGAGGGAGTGTGTGAGTCTGCTCAGATTTCAGTCTCCTCCTCATTAACCATATCTGCTGCAGAAATGGACCGTGATGTAAGAATGGACCCAGTTACAACAAGACCCTGTCGATATTTCATTATTTTTATGGTAGAAAATAAAGGTTTAGCTGACAAAGAATAACAATGAATTTTGAGTCATTTATTTAAGTGACTTGACATTTAACATCTAAGCCTAACTGTCATTAATTAGCACCATTTTAATGTTTTATTTTATTAACCAAAGCATGAGTTGCATTATTTTACATAAGAAATATTTCAACTATTGAGGTATGCTGCAAATACGAAGTCCTAGGATCTTTAAATTTTAATGTAATTGTTTTCAGTTTGGCACATCCTTTATTTATTTCCAAATGAAACATTTATAGAATATACATTAATATACATTATTATATAATAGAATATAATTATATACATTATTACAATGTCCAGCTGCTCTGACTGAACTTTGGGGATTTCCTGGTGTGAAGTCAAAGTCGAGAAGGCATTGTATGGAGGGACGAGGGGAACGTGCCGAGGCTGAGTGCCGTGGTCTGAGGTTCACTGTGAGCACGGAGCAGTGTGAGAATTAGGGGAAAGTTCACACTCACAGAAAACCAGCATTTTCTGAGGTTTCAGAAAACTAGACTCAACTACCTCTCAGGATCACTCAGGTGATGGCTGAGAATGTGCCTTGCCTATTGGAAAACAACACTCCTATGTTTTTCAGTTGTTTTGTCTTGTGATACAGGGTTAGGTGTTTACTTCAGTTGAATGAAATCAAAGTACAAGTGTTACAGAGTTTATATCTAAGCACTTGGGAGCTGTTCTGTGTTTTTTGTTTTTCAGCTACATTGTCAAAACAAGATTTGTAAGTGGGGCATGAGCCAAGACTATTGATGTGGAAACTAAAGTCAGTTACAGGAAGGAATTACATGTCTAATGTAACAGACCTCAGGCCTTTATGTAACAGATTAATGCATATTGTACAAATTGTTACCTTACGGAGATTTGTCTCAGCTGGTTATATAGTGACATTTAGTTCTGTAAAATCACTAGACTTTAAGTAATATTACTGTCATCAAAAATTACACAAGTTTAAGATAAACAAATGATCAACATATCTTCTTATTGACGGGTCAGAACATTAGTCCATTATCATGGTTTTAATCTATGCATCGTCTTTTCATATGCTGAGCAGCCCTGTTGATAAAGAATATTCTGTATCTGCCATTTCTGTGAGATTCCCAGAAACACTGCTGACAACAATTAGTGATGCAGATGTTGGGAATGTTGGGAATCCACCACAATCGTGCTGCCAGAACCACGAGCACAGCTGCACTTCCAGCTTAGATGGAGTCGCTCCCAGCACGACGACCTTTTACCCACATTCCCAACATCTGCATCACAGAAGGAAATCCAGATTTGTGTAAGACATTGTGGGGCATTACAGGTGTGTAAGCTGTGTAAGGAAATTTTAACAATATTATAGTTAGGGTAAAATAAATGTTACAAAATAAAATGCTTTATTTTATGGGATTTCAAATAAATTATGCCTTCCGTAGCATTTCTGAGGTCAAGTCCTTATCCTGTTAACCCTTTATCCCATGAATCCTTGATTGTACAACAGTCATAAATTTGTACATTTTTAATGCTTTGTTAAGCATGTTAATGATGTTAATGCAGTTAATGCAAAAATGAGCCAAGAATCACAGATGATATTTCTGTGAGCTTGATGTTAATGTGTGAAACCACATCTGACCTGAACAACAGCACTGTATTTATGACACCTGTTTAAACAGAAGGAAATACTGAACGGTACAAGATAAGAGATCATCCAGGCTTCTCCTGATAAACAACCCAATTTATTGCTGTTTATATGATTGGACAGATGGGTGCAGCCCCGTACATTAAGAGGGCTAAATATGAGAAACATATTTGACATAATTATTTTATGCAACCTTACTACAGAAATACTTAGATCTGTCTAGTCGAACTAGTGACAGTATTGTATATTTGCAAAGAGAGATCTAAATACTGCCTGTCAGTTATCTCTTGTGTTAAAGTAAATGCTTCTAACTAGATGATGACTCTGGATGACTTTTGGGTCATAGTGATATTTCTGTTAGCTTGATGTTAAAGGCTACGTGTGAAACCACACCTGATCTGAACAACAGAAGTGTATCCGTGACACCTGTTTAATTGGAAGGAAATAATAAAAGATCTAAGATCAGAAATCATTCAGGCTTCTCATGAAATAAAAGCCAGTTTACTGCTGTTTGTATAGCTGATAACTTACCTGACAAGAAATCACAACAATGAAAGATAATTGTTAATGAGGATGAACCTTCTTTGAGGATGAACTCAAATACTCCAGAACAATTTGTTCTAACTGCTTTGTACAGTGAAACACATCTGGGCGTGTGTTCAGTCTTGACGTGCTTGAAAGAGGAGACTTTGGGGCCTGGCTCGTCAGAATGAATGTCTTCTGCCTCCTTGTGGCCAAATGTAAAGGTTCTCCTCCCACAACCCAAATCCTACAGACTCATAACATCATGGCCTTCACCAGCCATCATTCCCAACACTTTTACTGATGTACTGGATAAAACTTCTCTCTGTTGAAAACATGTATGAGGTGAAAACAGCCTGCTGTGGATCCCACCAATGACATGGATGAATGGATAGATGGACAGACCCCTCGCCACTGGCAAAAGTGCACATTGTTCAGGAGTGGTTTGAGGAACAGGATGAGGAGTTCAGGGTGTTGCCCTGGCTTCCAAATTCCCCTAATCTCAATCCAGTTGACCATTTGCGATGTGCTGGACAAAAGTTTGATTTATGACAGCACCACGTCGCAATTAGGACTTGAAGAATCTGCTGTTACTTCCTTGATTCCAGATAATTCAGGGTCACGGCTGTATTTTGTACAACACTTCCTTCTTTTTGCAGAGCTACATCTTGATCTCTGTGTGTAAGACCATAAGTTTATAGATTTCCTTGTACATTTTGCATTGTGGTTCAATGATGTTAGGATCCATTTTTGCAACTCAGAACAACTGAGAGCCCCATGAACTGTCATGAAAGGCTGCAAGCACTCACTGAAGTTCAAGAAGGCAACTTTTGCAGGCAACATACATTTTTCTAAACAAGATCATTTATGTAAATTCAGTACCTTCAGACTATCTGCTGTGAACTGTTTCTAATGAGGTACTACTGGAGTATGTCTCAATTGACAGCAAAGACACGAATAATTAGCAGAGAACAGCAGCTTGGCACCAGTGTACAGGATTTGAAATGACACTCCAATATGACAAATTGCAACAGCTGTTGCTTTTTCACATTCTGGACACATGCTTTAGTCATGCATTAGATATTTCCTGTGCCCTTTCAGTAATGATGCATGGTGTTATTTTAGGTGTGTAATATTTGAGATGTGTTTTTGGTAGAGATGCATTTGAGCTTGAAGTAACCGATAATGCAGTTACTTTTTAAATAGTTTTCCCATGCACACTCATTGAGGACTTAAGCAGGCATTGCACATAACTGAATCTGTTAGTATTAAACCCTTGAGGCTGGAAAATGTTCATCATGTGCAAACTTTACAGATGTATACATGTCAACTGTTGTTAGCTACAGTTAACAGTTGTGTGCATTGCTTCTTAGGGTCTGTAAACCTAAGATTTAAGCAATGTTGAAAGAAACTTATCTTTGGCATTTCAAGCAAACACTATACTGGCATACTTTGTTACAAAACGTTATGCAGACCTGAAATTGTTGCTAAATTATGGTAGAACACTTGCCATAGAGATAAATGACAAGTAAAATTTCTTTAGATACAAGTATCACTTCCTTTCTTATAAGAATAAACCATATTTCCTGAGACATGCTCTTCTCAGAAGTTACACAACCAATTTCAACCAGTTATTTTGAAAGATATGGTTTGTGCTGAACATGAATGTCAGGTAAGAGAAACTGGCTTACCAGCACAAACAACACCATCCTAAAACATGCATAATTTGAAGGATGTTAAAATCTTAGGATATTAGAAAACATTAATGTTAGCATTTTAATGGAGTGTAAGGAAACATCACTTCTGCAAATCATCGAGCTGAAGACACATTATCTTCCATATCCTGAAACAACTTCTTATTTCATGATCATATTCACTTTTAAGAGTTTTCAGTCTGGAAGGTTCCTGCACAGATGTTGTATCTGCAAAACTGATTTTTCTTGCAGATTCAACCCTTGATACTCTCTCAGGTCAATCAGGTCACAGCCCACCATGTAACTTTTCCATCAGTGATGTTTAAATGGATTCCAACATGTTATAAAACACTTTCTAAGTCGGGACCTGTTAACTTTTGGAACATCTGGTGTAAACAAACCCGATGACTTTTAAAAATAGGCAACATTAGGGGATTGTTAACCTGTTGTTCCCTACAGAGTCTTATACAAACGGAGAGCTGTGTTTGTGCAGACAGTGCATTCTTCCATGATCTGCAAAGATGATATGCTGCATGTCTATACATATTCCAGAAGCAGAGAAATGTCTAACTCTGTGTGAGCAGGAAAAAAGTATGGAAGACCTTATATCCTCATATATACAATATATAGGGTCGCTTTTAGATAGTGCCCTATGCCTTTAGTTTAGCCTGTTATCTCATGGACCCTCAGTAGATGATTTAGCTCCTTAGTACTAACATGCATTGTAAATACATTGTGCATTGTGCACTATGTCTCTGATGATGCTTGATATGAAAATTGAACATGAGAGACTAGAGGAAATGAATACAACCTAACTGCTTTTATGCACATTAAAGCAAACATTTAATCTTGATTTATTTGACATGACTATATTCCTATAATACATGGGTAGACACTTTTAAAGAACTAGATTACATAAGTATATAATTACTTCTGTATTTATTTCTTTATTTTTAGGGCCAATAAAAAAAGAGTTATATAAGTCATAAATGCTTGGCCATCTGAAGTAATAACAACATAATAACAGTGAAGTCTAGATTGCAGACATATTTTCCACAGATAAAACCAGCATAGTCAACTATGTTTTTACTCTTCTTTTGTAAGGCCATGTATCGTCTAATCAGGCTTGTTTGTGATCTGTGGTTTAGGTGGCTCACCATAACATGATAACTGCCCTTAAACTTTTGCCCTGTTTCACTTTTGCTTGAAAACACACTCAAGGGCTAACAGAACAAATGCTGTTTTCTTAAGACAAACAAGAACTTTAAATAAAGAGCTGTGTTTTGGTGATTAAAATAATAATTAAAATGGACTGAAATTAGATATTTGCATGTATTGTTGGAAAGATTGTAAACATATGTAAAAGCTTTGAAAGATCAGGGCTCAGCACATATTAGGGCCATGCTATTTACCACCAAACTGGTTAACTGTGGGTCATATTGATATAGCCAGTGCCATTGTGCTACAAAGAGAAGAATCTGTCTTTCTTTAAAAGATCTTTTAAGCACAGGATACTGAAAACAAGGGGCACTCTATAAGTCTTACAGTAACCTTTGTGCAAATGAAACATTGTCCTTAAGGCCTGAACTGGTTAAAAATACCATAATAATACCTAAATACCAAAAATACCACATATGCATATATTAACACTTGTCAGTTTAGGCAGGAGCAGTAAATTACAGTAGTACCCTCTAGAACGGCACCAATGCAATTCACAGACTGCAGAGGGAACCGGAGATGAGTCAGTCCTCTCTCTCTCATTGACTCTGAGTGAAACTCAATGCTGCACTGGCTCAGTTCAGTTATTCAATGGATGTGGAGCTGCAGACACAGCTGCCCTACTTAAAATGAACAAAGGTTACATGTCTGTGATGTAACAGGTCAGGGCCGATTCAAGCATTGACAGTACATGATTCATGCAAAAGAAATCACAAAGTAATAGTACTGAATCCATTGGAGCCCAGTCCAGATACCTCACGGTGGGAAAACTAAATTTCAAAAGCCTAATTAATAAATAAAACACTGCAATATATCTTATTTTAAAAATGTCTGTGTTAATATAACTAAAGCACATAAAATTGCTTTTTTGTTTTTTTACTGTACAGCACCAGGATGTTTACCGCAGGTGATAAACACTGGTGGGTTTGTCCGACAGTTACCCCTGTTTCTTTCCCTGGGAGAAAGATGAGAACTCAGGAACATCAAGACAGGCGGGGGGAAATATCTATCTGAGTAAACATGCATGCAATGCAGACCTATCTGTTTTGAAGGTACAGTATAAATAGAGCACATATCTTCATAAAAATCACTTCTTGCGTTTTATTTTCTTGTTGGAAGCAGTTCAGCAGGAACTTTTGTTCCTGTTGTTCAGCTTTTATTCGTGTGGTATGACGCTGCTTTTGTAGAGCAACAGTCAGTAGGCAACAGGCTTGTTTTGCTGAAGAAGCGTTAGATGAACTGTTCTTTGGTTATGACCACATGCCAGTTTTCACAAGCAGGCCATTTCACAAAACTACATACATAGAATATTGTGGCTTTGTGGTTATTTAAATAAGTGATCTAATAAATTATTATAAAAGTTAATTGCACTATGTGAGAACTTTACATTTTAATATATTGTTATACTGAAATAGTAATTTTTGCATGAGAAAATTAGCAACATTCTTAAATGTGAAATTTAAAATGCAACTACACAATAATGCCAAAACAGAATTTTAACAATACTGCTGTGCTGAGAAAAACTCTTCAAAGTAGGTTGAAATAAAGTAGTGCTTTAGCCCAGGTTGTAACAATTTCTCTTAACAGCTTTTAAATAAAATAATACACGTGTTTCTTTTACATTTTAATATTAAAATATTTATTGTTTTTGTTTGAAAGCCATTTTAATAAAAAACTTAGTTCTAGCTGTAGGCTAACCGATTGACAAAATTAACTAAAACTGATGATACATAAATGTATCATCAGCGAGGGCTGAAGAGAAACTGTAATCAACACATAACATGAACCTCTGACCTAAACATCTGCAGAGCAAAAGCAGGTCTACTGGTCTCTACATAGCAACAACATAATTTACATTACTTATATTCAACAGCTCCCTCTTGTGGACATCCTATGACAAATGATTCACTTTTTCCCTGTACAATTTTGTTCACAAAATTATTTCAGCATGTTTTAATAAAATATTTCCATTCTATCTCATCTACTCATTTGTAAAACACGTGATGCAAGTGTTTTCTTTCTCTTTAGACAGAGGAAAATTTCCAAATACTGTATCAAGTCAATCAGCCTGTTTATATCTCCACATAACCGAACAATGTTTTAACTTCCACAGTAACTCTAAAGGAAAATCTATATAAAAAAATCCAATGCAACATATTTAATATAATATTAATGAAATGAGGAAGAGACCATTTTATTGACAAAAGAACATTTTTATTTCAGACTCTGCATGTGACGTTGTACTGACATCTGTAGAGCTGGTGTTTATGTGCTCTGTGAGTACTGGTTGGCCACGGCAGGTCTTGCACTGCTGACAGAAACAAACAGTTAGAACTTAAATCAAGCTGTATATCCCTCATTACTGACAGAAAACTGTGACAGGACAACCAGATCATTACTCAATGTCATTAAATTACATTATAATATGACATAAGAGAATGCTGTTGCAAGAACATAATGCTTAAAGAATATTCACTTTTAGACATGTTATTTTAAAAATACCCAAGTATTACAATTTAATATGGTCTTCCCTCGCAAAAATCTGTGCATACATGATTTAGAAAATGTCTTTAAACATTAGCTACTGTGTTTACATCAGTGAATAATGCTTACAGACCTAGCGAAGCCTTCTGGCTTCTCTTTCAGACTCCAGTAGTGTCAGGACATCACCTTCTCTGACTGGGCCCTTCACGTTTCTGATGATGGATCTGTTGCTGTCATCCATGAACTCAACTCGTACCTGGAGAAACAAAAAA
>JAZGTK010004143.1:0-25309 GCA_036877625.1 Ambastaia sidthimunki
TATAATAACTACATTCAACTGTTGACAGCAACTGTTGTCATTTAAACTCACTGTCCAATCATCATGCACACAACAGACACTATCTGACCAGCACAAAAGCACATTTCTCTTGGTTTAGGGAGATCATTTTAAAAGGTTTACTCACTCCGACATCTTGGCTTAATTTTGCTTTGAAAACCCCTGCGAAATAAAAGACACAAATCACAATGATTACATGCAATATTCCTGTAATATTACCAGCGCCACAATACCACAGAAAAAAACAGCTACTAGACCCAGTTAATAAAAAGGGAATTTTTAAACTGCTTTTTCATTATTCATTCAATTCATTAAATAAAAAAATAAATATTATATATTAAAAATACACAATATAATATATGAATTATAAAAGGGATGATTTACAGTCGATCTGTAATGCATAATAAACCCTAACAGTGTGACAAGAATGCCCTGAAGGTGTTTATTTTGTGATAATGACTGGCTCACAACATGTTATGCCACCTATTACACGACTACTTACCAAAGAAATAAACACTTAAACATAACATATTGAGTCCACACAAGCAGGATTATGTTGAAAACTGGTTTAATGGATAAATGTCACAAAAGATTGTTAAGACTGCTTAATTACCACCAAACTGTCTAATCATCATTATGTTCAAAATAGGAATTGTAGGAGAGCTCTGGTCTGAAGTACATCATCTGCTATTTTTAAGAGAAGACAAGTTTTGGAGCTGATTAAGATGGTCTGTGTTAAGCCTGTTTCTGGGTGACAATCAAAAGCATGACCTCATTTCTATCCCACCCTCTCAGATATCTGGAACATATCAAAGCATCAGATATAATTTTTGATGACGTCTTGGTGTTTTTCCAGTTAAATGGATTGTTTCCAGTTACATCAAGCTGAGCCAAACTTGACTGTGCAAATATTAAGTCAATTTATTTCATAGTGAGGCACAATCAGGAAAAGCAATTTTCAAAAAAATCATTTTCATTTCAAAGCAAAACGGATCCTGGGTGTTTCAGATAATAGAAACATATAAAATGTGCTGTTTTCTTTGACCAGAATCACTGACCTACACTGTAAATCATGCAAATGTAAGATTCCTTATTTCTGAGTAGCTTGTTAATTAAGGTTTTATCAAATAAAGCAAAGAACACATTTTATAGCTTAAAACAAACACAGTATGTGTCAAATAACATTACAATGAATTTTGTATTAAAAAAAATTCTGTCTCGATCTTGTCTTATTTTTAGATTCAGAATGAAACTCTAAAGAAATCTCTCTAATCTGTTTTGTGTCTTAGGCTTGATTTCAGAATGCACACTGTAATGCCAGATTTAAACTATGCATCATTGTGCTAATGTGAGTAAATATGTGGTAATTTAAGCAATAGTTTTCTTATGTCTAAAGCACTAAAGAGAGCCATGTGTTATTCCAGGCATGCCAAGCCTATTATTTATTACATTTTGCCTTGACACCAAAGTAAACATTAGCATATCACATTCTAAACCTAAAAGCCCAAACAGATCAAGTTTCCATAACTCAGATCAACACGTTACTTTATCCATCAGTCCCAAAACAATTCTACAATAGTCATTTTTCCAATAGACGTTTTGTATTTTCCCAGTAAAGATGAGCAATTGTCATGACAAATTAAATTTAAACAGACAATATTACAGCCGGATATTTGATTTCCAATGAAATTCAAGTCATATATTTATCATAAAAAATATAATTAATATATACAATCACTTTACTTCCAAACACCTAAAGAACAAACACCGGCTAAATACAGACCCAAAAGCAAAATGCAGCTAAACATAAAACAAACCGTGTATTTACAAGCCACAGCCCATCTGATCAAACATCTAGGTGCTAATCCATCAGATAAAGACATGAAGAACAGGGATGAGGGACGAGAAAACACAGATCTCACCAATGAGCTGAAGACGCAGCAGGAAGAGCTGGAAGAATAGGATCTCTGCAGGGCGCTGGCATCTGGAAGTTTATATTGCATTCCCCTATGAGCAAGGAAATCCCACGTCTCTGTTTATGGAGATAGAGCCGTTTGGAGAACCAATGGGCTCTCACACCTGAAACACAATATCAAATCCTTCACCCCACCATATAAATAACCTCTTTTAGATTGTGTTATTATTTTAACCAACATCAGCCCACAAAAACACTACAGAAGCTACAAGAAACGTTAGAACAGATTTGAGCTTAAAAAATGCAATTTTTTTTGTAATATAATACAAAAAAAAATACTGCATAAAAGTAAAAGAACTTTTTTTTTTACAAATAAAACATTGACTTTAAAAATAAAATATAACACCCATTTTTCATGCCCCAGAATTTTTGGTAAAAAAAAATAACTGAAAGCTAATTAAAAGGAAGACTCTTCATTCTCATAAACTGTTGACTTGACAAATTTATGAATCCTACTATGTTGAGGGCTTAGGCTTACTTTAAGTTCTGTGCCCAAACAATACATTGATAGTTCCTGCAATCTTAATAATGAAGCTGTGATTGGCCAATCCTAATAGGCTGAGAAAAAAACTGTAAAATATTCATCCAATAATTGTATTCGGCCTGAATACAATGACAGGATGTCCTACTTGTCTGTTAAACTAATAATTTGCATACCTCTGTTCACTATTGGGAGAGACGTGGCTTTGGGCAGGATCTTAAGCTGGGCTTTTAAAGTTAGTTTGCTATTGCTAGACTCTCTGAATTTGCCTACCTAAGTGACCATCAAACAGATCAGGGACCAAAAACATTTTGTCTTTTATGTATGAAGAAACTTGATAAATATAAAGGCATTCATTGAGTGTCCTCTAAATGTAGCTATATATCTTAACAATGCATGTTTACATATTCCTGTGCAATATAAAGTTTACCTAAAAGTTGTTTGTCTTGAAAATGACAGAATAATGCTTCTCTTGAGGTCCGGGTAGATTAATCTGCTCTTACTTGAGTTTTCTAGTCAGGATGTGCAATATACAACCAAGGCACCCTATCAGGGGAAATACTATTAACCACAAGGGTAAACTGACAGATCAACCAAAAACATGCAATAATGTCAGCTATAACATGTTTTTTATAATCATTAACTGATTGGCTGCTAAAGATAAAGAACATGACTGGACACTACCCGTTGCATTAAACATGCATTGAGGTCATGTGACCAATATTTTGTTGCATAGTGCATTCTTTTTCACATACTTTTTTAAATAAAGCAATAAACTGCATATTCTCATCAGTATGCAGTGTGCTAGTATAGGAAGAATAAGAATAGAGCAGCTGAAGCATTTAAAGCAACAGGTGTAAATAGTGGACATGACCTTTGAGGAACTGAATTAGTTTATACTTTATAAACATATAACCCTCATTTCAAACATAAGAAGTGTTAAAAACTTCATTCACTGAACAGTAGGTCACCCAAAAATTAAAATTATTTATAATTTATTTTGGATCTTATAATTTTTATCTGCTGGTCATTCATATTGCAGAAGTTACACAGTTTTATTTTTTACAGTTTTATACAAAACTTTTTAATTTTATACAGTAATTTACAAGATTTCCATAAGCTACTGTAAGCAATTTGTTTGTAACACCACACAAAAATATCCCTACCACTTAACTTTACAAAAAATCCTAGTCAAATTTTAATCCTAAAACTTAATCCTAAGTCAAATTTGTCTCCATTAAAGATTTTTAAAGATTTTAAAGATATTCTTTTTAAATATTAAGAGAATCATAATACAGCCGGCACCTGTCAGCCAATCAAAACACTTGCTGGCTGCTCTCTGGCAATACCATGAATTTAGGGTGGGACCTTTTATCCAAACAAATAAACACAAATAGGAAGAGTTTGTGCCACAGGTGGTCCAGAGATTGCTTTCAGCCGCTTTAAATGGTATTTTGAATTAGAAGACTAAATATCTGGACTAGCAGAGAAAGTCACCTTAAGAAAATCAAACATCAAAGTTATCAGTGCATCAACTTCTCTTTAATATCAACATATACAAATACATTATACTTCAAAAATGTGATACGCAAAATACATTGTCTCACATTATTCTGGTTTCTAACTATTTGAGAATGTTTTCTAGGCCAATAAAGTTAACCTGAGAGTTCATATTGTTAGACCTTTACAGGGAGACCAACCATCCAAAAATATATTTCAACAGGCTAATGATTATACTAGTAAAGCAACAGTAAATGTTGGAATCTAAATATAGCTTTGCTAATATTTGAAGCTAACAGCAGGCCTGTAGAAGTTTAAGGTCATGACAACATTGATTGACATCACCATCACACTGACTGAAATACAGGCACTGTTCACTGTGAGCACTGTAATGGAATCTCTGTACAACAATGTTCATGTTCAGGTGGAGCTGATCTCTGCCACACATCACAAAATTACACCAACATGGAGCATTTCCTGAACACGTCAAAGCATAAAGACGACATTTTGTTAATACCTGATGAGTGCATACAGTGTGTGTGTGTGAATATCACAATAATCACACTGGACAAAGTTAAAACAAAAGGCACCAAAACTCAAGAGGTTCTTTCTTCACCAAACTGCGCACTAAATATTAAAATATAATAACCACTGCTGACAAGCATAAGCCGTGTCAAATATTCGAGAGCCTTTTCCCGGCGAGCACACG
Organism: Ambastaia sidthimunki; assembly: GCA_036877625.1. Classification (NCBI taxonomy): domain Eukaryota; kingdom Metazoa; phylum Chordata; class Actinopteri; order Cypriniformes; family Botiidae; genus Ambastaia; species Ambastaia sidthimunki. The sequence goes on from JAZGTK010004143.1 coordinate 4,684, forward strand.
CATGTCATCTAGACTGATGAAAATGTGCCTCATGAAAAGATATCTGCTTGTGTATAAACTTCTGTTTAACGCCGTGAAAATAGCAGATTCACAATCTTGAATCATTAACCAATGCCTGCTGAATGTAGTTCTAAATGCACTAGAATCTACACTGGAAGTGAGTAACAAAACTACATTAACCAGCATGAACAACAACAACGTTTGTTAATGCCGGAAACACCAAATTTTGCCTCACTTGTGTAGTTCTGTACGTGTGCGATGTAGCTGTTGTGTCTCTACACACCACTAACTTTGTTTATATTGGGTGTAACAACCAACTGTGAATGTCTAAAAGCATATTGCAGATGAGCTAACATACTTTAATTGTTGTAAAAATGCTAAAAACCCACATCCAATCCTGACCCATCTGTGACGTGCGTGTGCTATCAGGGTTACGTTTTTCTAAACGGCTAAAACAAAATACAATAGAAACCATGAACAACAATCATTATAGCCAAGCATAAACATTATCATCATCAAAAATATTTCAATCTATGCTCACTGCGTAACATTAAATCAAACTAAAGCCACGTGTGAGGAAACTATAACTTTTCACTTGTGCATTTCTTTGTGGTTAGTGCAATAATAAGTCTTTGCAATTCGGCACTGCTCCACAATTCATAATCCAAATACAGACACTCCATTTAAAGAATAAAATGGTGGGTTTCAAAGTCTACACGATCACAAAATTCACATTTTTCCAAGCACTGAAACTGAACATTTGAATATTACACTGGAAAATACACTTAGCTGATGTAAAAGACACTTAGTAAATGAAAGGATTCCTCATAGAGGACTACTCTTACTGTGTATCTTTTCGACCCTGGTTAAACACAGAAACAAGTCTCATTACCAATTGCCAATGAATAAGGAGGCCAACAAAGGTTGTGCTTTGTAATGGTAGATGCCGTGACTAATCAAGTCAACACCCCAATCTGTTATGAGAATGTCCCAGTTTGTTTTTTGTTGATTTGAGTTTCAGTCTGATGTTTTAGTCTCAATAGTGGCGTTTTGGAATTATGTGTGACATCATCTGATCTCCTGAGAGCTCTTGGCATAAACCTGCACAGCGTGACTATGAACCCACATTAAGATGAACTAATTATATTTCCAGACACATCCCGCTGTTTAGCTGCACAAAGCATCTGTATGCGTTTGCGTTTAACTAGGAGCAAAACAAATTACTCAAATTTTTCAGCTTTGTTTTCTAAAATAGCCACTTAACTTATTTTCACAGTTAGATCTCACACACCTCAACAGATCAGTTTTAAAGGAATAGTTCAGCCTAAAATGAACATTGTCATCATTTACTCACCCTTGTGGTTCCAAAATGGACTTATTTCAGGACACACAAAAAAAGAGATTTTTAATAGTGTACTTATCAATAAAAAATATAAACTTGGACCCAAAAGAAACACTATAACAGTGTCATAAAAATAGTCCATATTACACTATATATAAGCATGGGGTGGCTTTGTGTAGGGAACAGACTAAAATTTAAATTACTATTGTAACTGTAGGAAAAAAAAAAAACAACCAGTAGATTTTTCAAAATTTCACCTCTTAAATGTTCCACAGAAAAGTCATCTAAATTTGTAATACCGTAAAGGTAATTATAAGTAATTACATAATTTTCACTTTGGCAGGCTATTCCTTTAAAACACAAACAAAAGCTGCCTTTCACTGTTAACAGAGAAAAGAACAATAAAAGCACAAGATACAAAACTTTAGAAGAAAAGTGAGGTTTCCTGATGTAGGTTCTATCAGGTCCAGGCCACTTTACGGGAGATGGCCTGTTTAAAGCACTCAGGGTCCGTGTTGCCACCTGGCCTAAGGGCTCTTTCGAGACTCACTAGAACGTTCTGATGGGATTCGCGAATGTTGACTGGATGTTTGGCTCTGAGCAGCTCGTAGGCGGCAATAAGCTTCATGTTTTGCTTGACCATGAGGTACTGAATAATGCAGGTTGGGGCGAGGGAGAACCCATCACGACAGTGTACCAACACGCGCTTCCTCTTTTCTGTGGACGCGTCGATGCATTCGTTGATGTCCTCGAAGCAGCGGTGTTTGAGGGCCAGCCCTTCCTGGACAGTGTCCGGGAGGTCGCTTATGTCCACCTTGAGCCGAGACCAGCTGTGCTTGACCCCTCTCGAACAAGTGCAAGGAATCAGTCTCAAACACGTCTCTCCAGGAAGACTGCTCATGTCGATGATGCTATCGATGTTATTACGGCACAATGTACGTCCGCTGTAAGCCGCATTCAGGTTTCCCACATAAATGTAGTCTGTAACCTTCGATATGACCGGCTCTGAGTACTGGAAGTGCTCAGAGATGCTCTGCTTGGGTTCTGGAGTCTCGGGGCCCGTCTTGGCACCGCCAGGAACAGCCCTGCGGCTGTAGTTGCGCATTTTCTTGGATCCGGAGCGGGATGGAGGGTTGGAGTCTGACTCAGAGCTGCTGTTCCACGGAGGGGAGAAAAGAGAGAAGCGACTAGAAGACTTGCTCTTGGTGAGATGCTCCACTGGACTAGAGAGGCCAGAGCTGGAGGCTGTTGTGGAGCCTGAAGCACAAAAGAGTGACGCTCTCTCCAGGGAACCTGTACTGCTGGCAGCCCCGGCACTGTGGGCCTGTTCCATCTGTTGCAAACAAATGTACATACACACTTTCTGATCAGGGAAATCATGTAAAAAGCAAAATATATCAAAACTATCGAAATGCAGCGGATGTGCATATCACGTTAGTTGCAATAACTACATGATGAACTTCAAAAAGTTATGTAAGTTTTAAGTGTGGATGCAATAGCAGAAAGACAATTTTCAGTTTTTAAATATATTTTACAATAATTTAAATCAACCTTACAAACTTGCAGAATTATTGCATTATGTATAGCATATCACATTTCAGTTTTGTTAAATATTGTGTAGCCCAAAAAACAACCAGACATGTGACCTAGTGAGTCGTCATATTTGCTCTAAATTTCAAATTTATTTAACCAGATTGGTGGCTTATTTGTTCATAAGTTGGATGCACTGAACCTGAGGGCAACATTAATTATTAAAATAATACCTCATATATACTATTTTTTAACTAAAATATCATTTATACTTTTTTTTTTACTTGTGTGAAAAAATGTGACGTGTAAAGCAAGTATGTAAGTTTTTAGCTTAGCAACATGCTAACGTCACAATCATTTGTAAATGTTATTTGAGTCTCGTATGTGTTTGTGAGGAATCGACATGAGAATTTCATTGCGGTTAATAAAGTCACTGCCTGTTAAGACCATCTCAGATCAGCCACTTATGAGCGTCAGTTTCAATTAGCTTGATGTTTATGTAGACACCCATTCAGCTAGTCAGCTCACTATTTCCAAAACACAGAAATAACTGTTACATTTCAATCATGTAAAGACAAATTATAGAGTGCAAAAGAAACATTGTGTCGCCTGCATTTTTGGACCATGTGCTCTACCCACAATCCCACATTTCAAACCCACTGTCTAAGTTTAAATAACTTACATATGGTAATGCTAAAAGGTGAGAAGTGTCTGTAAAATTAATGCTGACAACGGACAGCACAAACAGCCAAAATAAAGAGCGCTAACAATAATTTACTGTAATTTTCCTTTAAAATTCCTTGCTTACTGCTCATTAAAACCAGCAGGCCTGGCAGCACTGAACTCCCCCCACCTGAGCTTTAAGGTTGTTCTTCCACTCCTGGGTCTCCAGAGCTTTGAAGCGTCCACTGCTGTCAGAGGACACAGAGAGGCACAGGGGCCGATGGGTCCTGGGGGGCAGCTGGGGTGTCAGGGCCATGGCAAGCGGCCGGGGGTCGGGCTGCTCGTTCCTACTCATCAGATCCGGACAGGAGCCTATATTACATATCAGACAGAATGAAATCTTTGAATGACAACATGTGACATACAAAGCTCACATATCTTAAAATGAAACCAAATCATTTACATGCCTTATTGCCAAATACAACTCATCTTACAATATAGAAGCCAAGATTTATTAGACAGTAGTGATATACATAGCAATATTTCATTTTACCATGTGCAAATGGGACCTTAAAATAAACACTTAAACTTTATACTTTTAGTCAAGTTGTTATGCACACTGGACATTTGTCAGGCTGTAAAGAATGTAAAGAATTAGTAAAGAAAATCAGCCAACTCAACTCTATTAAAAAAAGACATGACTATTCTATGTGAATATTATTATTGTATGAATATTATTATTTGTCTACTGTTAACTTTAAACATTTATTCCTACATAACCTAATTAAGCATACAAAAATTATATAAAAAAATACTATTCTAACAAATATTAGAACAATTCTGGAAATCCTGATAAAATAAAACTAATACAAAGACTTTTTAATTGCTTAAAGCAATCAACATGGTAGTGAGAAGCTGCACTTCAGATTCTCCCTATTAAAGGCACCTGTCTGCCCGTGAGTGTGTGATTCAGTAAGGACCCTCATAAATGGAGCTGAGAGTTTGTTTGATCCAGAGCAACACGACTCAGGCATTAATACTCCCACGTATCTCACTTCAGACAGCCATTCCACTGATTTATTGTTACGCTGATTGACCATCTGCATGTTTAACACAACGCAACCAAACAGCTGGTTTTTGGCTGGATTTTCCTCCAGCTGCTGTTGAATTTGAAATGTCTGCACATCAGCTTGTGGCATAAAATTCTTATAATTCCTGTAGCCTGTATTCCTGTAGCTCAACTGGTAAAGCAACAGTGCAAAGGTTGTGTGTTCGATCCCAGGGAACCCAAGTACTGATAAAAATGTATACCTTGAATTCACTGTAAGTTGCTTTGGATAAAAGCGTCTAACAAATGAATAAATGTAAATGTAAATAATGAAATGAATATTACAAACGACATTGGAAAAACCTCATACTAAAAAAGCCTTCCTATTTGCTATTTAGACTTATGAACTATTTTGACTCATTTATTATATAAATGAAATATTTTTTCAAAAAAACATTAATCTTTGAATTAACAGAGATCATCTAACAAGTTCACATGCATAGTTTTTTGTACTACAGATTCTCAATATAGTTAAAAACGTATCATTTTAAATTTTCATTTTTCTGTTTGTTTTGTTAACTTTTTTTATGAAGTTAAAAATACAATACAGGAAATTAAACATAGCTAGTGACACATACGTGCATGAATGGATACACATGACAAAACACTATACAATGTGCAGAATAATCCAGACACACACAGGAGAGCACGTCACTCACCAGTGGCACATGCTGAACGAGAAATGGGTTGCAGCTGCAAACGATTGCGAATCTTGAGAGAGTTGAGCAGATTTTTGGCAATCATGCCTGGTTTAAATGAACAATGAAACAAACAAGAGTTAATAACTTGGTTATCTACAGCCAAATTAAACTACCAATATGTTTTGTTCCCAAAGCATGGCACTAGTTTAGTTCTAGTTTGGATTGTTGATCAAAGCTAGTTCTTGCTAATTAAAGATCAATATCATTCTACTAAACAAACATCTGGAGAAGGTATTTACAGTTGGAGTAAGCAAATAATGGACAGTAATGTTTTTCTGCAAGTGTTGGGAAATGTTAAACAATGTAATACAAATATTCTGTAAAACCATTGTAGCAAATACATGTCTGATCTTTATGCTTTGGATAAAATGCATAAAAATGTAGACATGTAAATCTAAGCGTAAATACATTTTAAATGTTAAGAACTTTTAAAACGGAAATGTAAATTAGTTTGTAGTTTAGGAATGGAGTGGAGCAATAATTTGAGAATTCTATACATAGAATTTAGTTATTTTGGCTTATTTTGAATTCCAACAATATTTCTATGATTTTTATTATTTGTTTCTGATTACTGGATACAGATGTTTTTTCTCACATAAAGCACTTTTTTAATCATATCTTTTTCTATCCCATAACCAAACATAACTGTACAGCTGCATATTTAATACAGTATGCATTCATTTTGATGACTTTTAATTGCTTGATTAATTTCCACGACTTTTCCAGACCTGGTAATCATCAGGTAAAATTTTGGGAAGACACAGTTCTCGATTTCCAAAAAGGCAGATTTATAGGACACCTCACCATTTTGTTTGGAATGCTCTTTCTTATCCAGCTGATGAGGTGCCATTAAGTCTTTGCTCCATTTTTCCAAGGTTTCCATCTTCCACCCCCTGTAAACAATTACATAACACGATAAATCACATTTATTACTGATGATCAATTGTAAATGCATTTTGTAGCATGTATATGTTGGTGAGATGTATCTGACTGCAGTGTGAGAGGACAGACACCCCCGCACCGATGCATTCCCGCACTTCACTTCTTTAAAGAGCGACTCTTACAAAAATACATGGCGTGATATCACGATCAAATGTTATTAATAACAGACATGCTTATATAAACGCACATACAGTCAATGGCACGGGCGAAATCCCCACTGCGTTAAATTAGCGTTTATGTCTCATCATAAGTGTCTGTACAGCACCATTATCCACCGGTAGCTTTCTAGATAGATTTTCTCCATTAATGCATGCCTGCCTTTAAAATAGCCGAAGTGTAACGTTCATTTAACACACATGCAGCAAAATAATGGCATTTGTGGCAAGAAAAGCCATTAAATATAAAAATGTTTTAAACACAAACCCAAGCCATTCATCTTTGCAGCGCTCAGCTGAATGAAGCTCACGTGGGCAAATGTCGTCATGGAGGCGACGAGCTGCGCTTGATGGGAAATGTAGTCCACACATGCGCTGTCTAACGTTGTAGTATAGAGTGGTGATCGCAATTGATATAAGTTTATTTAAAAAACTGTTGCTCCAAATAGCTGAGAATTAGTCAGATATCAGATTAACATTTTCAAACACGTGTTATTTTAATGCTTGTTCATATTGAAATGTGCTGAGATTGTCACACAGAAGAGTTGTCGAAAGTGCTTTATTTCAGTAAATATAAGATTTAAGTCAAAAATCCAATTTAGTTTTGTTTTTTAAATTTGTTTTCGGTGAATGACATCTTCCAATTTGCTGTATTATTTGTAACTTGGTTGATACTGGCATAGAGCAGAGTAGCAGTAACCTGTATTATGTTTTAATTTTATGCAGTTTATTTATTGCAATATGTTATAAATAGCGATTTTTTTTTTAAAACATAATCAAGTTTAATATTTCTGGTATGCTACCTTTAACGTTCTTGCTGTTTTTAAAGGGTCCCATTGTGATAATAGTAACATGCGACTTTTTGATTAGTAAACTGATATTGTTTATTATATGGCAAATCATTTCAATAAAGAAAGAAAAGTACTCTCATCTAAATCTAGTTAAACTAATATTTAAATGTTCATATATTCAAATCTCTTACCTTCAGTTATCCTGCGTTGTTGTAGATGGTTATGTTAGAGGAAGCTTCTAATTTGTGCTCAGAACAATCAGAGAACACAATCACTTAAGAGGGGATGTGTTTTGTCTTGCTGTTTAATTAAACAGCTTCAGGTTGCTGCCAGTATCCAGGGAACCCCTCTAGAGAATGATGTCACACTACACCAGTAAATTCATTTAGCAGCTATAATGTACAGTAGATGTACAGTAAAGGACCTCTTGGAAAATTCAGTCCTTTTCAACTGCAAATTCCCAAAAACTCCCAAAAAATATAACTTAACTGTAATTTTGCTAGGTCCGTGCAGACTGCATTATAACTGACAGCATTATGATGTTAAAATAACTGAAAATGTACACTGAACTAATATTGATCCATTTATGGTTTTATCGTATGTTCTGTGTTACTGAGCAATGAGATCGAGTGGCCACAGAGCCTCATAAATGCAGCCTAATGCCAGTGGGTGGTTTAAGCTTTATTTGCATAACAAAGGTCTGTGTTCTTCCACCATTCAATTGCAGACAAGATCTGAATTACTTATGACCCGATTCCCTCATTTGCTTAAGTTCAGCCACACACACACAGGCGCTATTATTCTCACCAGTTTCAGAGGTGTGGCCTCCTGACCACAAAGAACAAGATTTCAATTAGCAACATGAGAGACTTGTTTCATAATTGTGCTTGAGACTGAATCAGTAATCACAGTCTTCATGTCTATCCATTTATGGTTATTTAGTCAGTGTCTATTTGCAATATCAGTAATTAGGCAAACCAACATATAAACTCATTACGATTTTTTTCTGTCAGAATATGATTTTGATTCATTCCCAAGTTTGGGAAATCCATGTGTTACAGTGATTATACCACAACAGAACAGCATTTAGTTAAAAGATACCAATGTTTGAATGATTATGTAAAGATGTAAAGATAATGTATGTGGTAATTGACAACATGTCAGATCTAGCTTGTATTGTATTTATTTAACAGGTCTTTTATACCGCACAGCCTGGCACACTAGGTGCACTGGCACATAGAATATTCCCTTGATCAGAGATCAAAGCCTCACTATGATCCGTGGTAGTAAATGTGGATCCCAAAGGTCATGCCAACAGTGTTTATCTTCACTGCAGATCATAGACCTGTTGTGTGGTTTTCCTTGTGATAGATAAATGGAGATTGTTCCCAAATCAGCTTTAAGTGGTATAAATTATAAGGGCAATGACATCATTTAAAATCAAAATAATTTAAAAAATCAAATCTGTCATGTGCACTGATTAAAATGTGTTAAGTTAAATAAGATCACAGAATTGAAATGTCTGGAATTTTGGTTTCTATATGTGGATCTGATTTCAAAAAATAAAATATATAGGACAGATATAGGGTCCAATTACAAGCAGAGTGTTACTTTTTCAAGCTTTTCTGTATATCTGTAACACATAAAACTTCTGTATAATAATCTATATTTTAATATACTCTACATATTCTTCTACACAATCGTTTTTTCTGGCAGAAAATACATCCTTAGTATTGTGGTAGCAACTTTTTCAAGCACCATTCACATTCATTTTTTTCTTCAGAAAATGCAAAAATTATTCTTCAGTTTAATGTAGAAAGGACAGATGTATTTAGATAAACAGAACATAGAATCAAAGAGCATCTTTCCACCATTTTCCAGTGTAGTTGTTGCATATATGGTAAATAAAGAATCTCAGATCAAAGATTTTGTACCTGAGTGTTTAAAACATGACTGTGCAAAAGCAGCTGAGTTCTGTCTTTAAAGTGTTCTGTAAATCTGCACATATGAAGAGAAACCTCATTAAACGGCTGTAATTGGCCCACATGTGTGCTGACGCACTGTCATTCACATCCTTATGTCGTGCTTACTGTATTCACCAGAGAAATCAGCATGTGTAAACACAGCACAGCTGATACAACTGTCTCCTGATGGCATTTTCAAAACCTCAGCTGAACATATGATCACGTTTCCTCAAGCTTCAAAACAAGAAACACTGAGAACTCTGTAGTTGATTGGGTAACTGGTTTTAAAATGTCTCCAAGACGTACAAAAATGTCTTTACACAGTCTCCATTATAGGAAAAAGGTTGCCAGTACTCTAAACCAGAGATGTGGCTATGTGTCTTAAGCTAATGCCCATAAATTTGCTTTGACAGGCTGAGGTCCTGAGCACAGTATGAGCTGTATGAGCACAGTGGTGGTGGATTCACCCGCTAAAAGCTTTCTGTATCACTCTGCTAAAGATCTGCTGATTCCACATTTTCCAGCTCACCCCCCAGCAATCATTCTGTGCATGTTCTCTAAAGTCAAGCCCAGACTAGAGGATTCTCAGGCAGATTTACCAGCTTTCTGGGTGGTGCTAGACCTACTGGTTGAGAATTCCTCTCGGTGACCTTTTGATGGTTTTGGAACCATCTCGTGGGCTTAAAGACTGGGGGGGACAATCGAGAGCATCCTGAGCAGCTGAATCACTGACTGGTTTGGGAATTGCATCGTCTCGGACTGCAAGACCCTTCAGCAGATAGTGAGAACAGCTGAGAAGTGCATCTCTCTTCCCTCCATCACAGACATTTACACCACACGCTGCATCCGCAAAGCCACCGGCATTGTGGATTAACCCACACGGCCCTTACAAACACTTTTTACCCTCCTGCCATCTGGTAAACGGTACCGAAGCATGCGGGCCCTCACAACCAGACTATGCAACAGTTAATTTCCCCCATGCCATCAGTCTCCCATTTACACGATAAACCATTTGTGATTTGCACTACTTGCCATTGCACTATTAAATATTTGCACAACTGACACTCTTATACAAACACTACAAACACTTTTAAACATAACTGTTTATTGGTCGGCGCTGCACTGGGACCTACTTTGTCATTGTGTGTCCCAGTAGTCACTGTATTGTCATGTGCTGTCTGTTTGCACTTGTTCACTTCATGTACATGGATTGTGTAAAAACTGTTCATTCTACTGTTTTTCACCTTGGCCCTCGAGAAACGTTTCATTCCACTATGTATTTATATATGGCTAAAATGACACTAAGCTTCTTTGACTTTTGACCTGACTTTGAACAAAGACATTTGACAACTGCACTTAGTGAATGCAAAGTTTTGAACACGAAATTAGCAAAAAGTTGATGTTAGTATAGAATGCCAAGTGCTGTTGACTTTGTTACTAATTGCAAATGCTGAAACACGAAAAAAGAGAATGTGTTTTCTGCAAGTGATTTCAGTACGTTTAAACAATACAATGTATGTAACTAAGGAATCTAGCGATTGCGTTTTGAATGAGAGGTCAATTTTGTGACTGAATGCAATGTACAAAACAAGAAATCAGTAGTGATGACTTAATGTAAGCATGCAATACGCCCAGTCGTTCTTTCTTTTCATGTGCAATTTGCTGTTTAAACGGTTAACATCCTGGTGATCCCATCCAAACCATATCCATGTATTTCAAACATATAGAGGAATATTTCAGACGGGGGCTAACAAATTCTGAAATAGTCTCTCTACTGGAGGAGGTACATAGTGTTAAAATTAGCAATCGAACCCTTGAGAGACTTTTGGAGAAACACCAGCTTTAGAGGAGGAAGAACAAGACAAGAACATTCAAGAGTAATTACAAACATAGAGACAGTCACATGGTTATAGGTGGATGCATCAGAAATGCTGGCTCAGTGGAATTGTCACTGACAGAGAGACGTGTGATGTTTTTTTTTAACGGTTACGGATTTAATATCGGCGAAATTTACTGGGTGTACTAGACGTAATAGATGTAATGAATTATAAAAACCTTTATTACATTTATTCATTTGACAGACACTTTAAGCAACTTACAGCGAATTCAAGGTATACATTTTTATCAGCTCTTGCATTCCCTGGGATCGAACCCACAACCTTTGCGCTGCTAATGCAATGCTCTACCAGTTAAGCTACAGGAACACCTTTATAATCTGTAATAACATTAAACCTTTAAAGCATCTTTAATTGGCCTAAATAGCTAATCCATCCATAAAACACAAAACAAAATAAAGAAACATATTATACACACACACACTTCATATTCTATTTAATAGATTACACGTATAATATATTTAGATTTATCTGCAATAAGCTTGTGAAAGGCATCAATATGCTTGGCCTGTATTTTCATTGCATTTACAGCTTTGACCAGCAGGTGCCTCTATTTGTATGCATGTGTTTTTACAAAACTCAGAAAGTGTGCTTTTCTGGATCTGTTGCTTTTCGCTTGCTTGAAGGGCAGTGATATTAAACTGTATAGTGCGGTCAACTTCCTGAACTACTTCATAGCCGTGCGCTTCCGGGAAATGAATCAACGCCTTTGGAACGTCTCTCAACCAATCAGAATCGAGCATTCAGAAGACCCATGGCATAAATATAAATAATTATTAGTATATGCACTATACTTTTTTATACTTTTTTAGTTATCAAACAAGCTTTCTGGATAGTTTCAGAGAAATATACTGGATGATTCAAATAGATTACTTTGTTATCACCACATATTGTATCTCACCACCTGTGCAAATATTGTCCTTTAACTAATACAATACAGACAGTCAGATATAAGAAAAGCAAGTGAAAAAACATTGGTTTCTTATTGGTCCACAATCTCGTCACCCATGCAATTTGATCAAAACATTGTAAAAACAGCATAACTGATAGACTGAGTGTAACAGGGTCTCAGAAGATTTTATTTATTAATGGGATATTTATAGTGTGTTTCAGGGCGAGTGTTGCGTCCACCTGTTCAGCAGACAGCAGCGTGTGCCACTGGGCCACAGGCTTGCGTGGATTGGACAGCATGTCTGCCCAGTGACGCAGTTGGTTTCCTGTAGCATCACAGCCCAGGTAGATCTTACCGATCGCATCATTCCTTCTCACTTTGTCATGGTCCCACACTGAGATTACCAGCTGAACCTTCTGCATGAGGGATGAGAAACATGATGATGTCAAAATATAGCTTGAGCCATTTGACATTTCTGAACAACACTCACCTGAATCTGTTCAAAAGTCACTTCAAACGTGATGGATTCATTGAAGTATGGATTGAGTGTTTGTTTCTTCACTGAAGTCTTTTTCTTCTTCCACTTTCTCTTGTTTAGGATCAACTGAACTTTCACATATGGGTCTATAATAAAAAATACAATTTACCATTTAATATACATTTGTGCATCTGGCAGACACTTTTATTCAAAGCAACCTACAGTGCATACATTTTATTAGTCCATTTCCTGGGAATCAAACCCATGACCCTGGTGTTGACCCAGTTGATCCACAAAACAATTAATAATTAAGTGCTTTAAATAAAGATGATTAATGAAGCAAGGATTCCTTAATAGGCAGTGTTCTGTACTTTCTAAATATTTTACTAATTTCAAAATATGCTAATTGTAACTTTAAAATTCACTGGCAATTCCTGGTTTTCCGTGACCACAAGAACTTTGAAAAACTAGCCATTTGGCTTGGGATGACTGTCACTAACACTGTAGTGCACTAACACTGAGTATTTAAAGACATAAATTTGAAGGATGCATTTCAGACAGTCAATTGAAGGAACATTGATTAAGAGATCTTATGTAGAGGCAGCTAACCTAAAGAACCTCCATGATCCATCTTCTTTAAGTTCTTGGCTTCTAGGATGATCACAGTGAGTTTACTACTCGTTGGGACATAGCGAAGAGAAAAGCAGATATCTCCCAGATGTTCTTGCTGTAATTCGGTAACATGACGTTAGATGTAGTTAAAGTACTGAACTTGAATAAATAAATATTGTGGAAGTTTGTGGAGTTTTATTTGGGAAACAAAACAGAACATCTCCATACCTCATGTTTAGAAGCTTCAGTCAGGTCACCCCACTCCTCGATCACATGATTCCAGTCCACAGTAGACAGATCCAGTCTGATCTCACCGATGATGTCATGTTTGGAGAATCTGTTGAAGTCGTATACCTGCATCACTAGCGTGGACTCAATCAACTCCTTCTGAGGGATCTACAAGGCATGAAACAACATATTAGTGTTCAGTCACACAAAACAGGCTATAAATTCAATAAAGTCCACTTTAATGAGTTTGATTTCTCAAATTCCATTGGTTCAGTTGCAAACTGCATTAAAACCAATTACATACCTCAACATTCACTTTCTTCATGTCATTAAATGTTGTTTACAGAACTATACAAATGCAACATTCCCCCCACATGCACTTGAATCTACAGTCATAATATATGCAATTTATTGTAACAAAATGGTCTACCTCATATTTGAAATTTTCACTGAACACAGGGTTAGGAGTTTTCCTAAAGACTTTGGTCTCATATGTTTTGGACTTGCTGGGGAGGATATAGACTTTCACATAGGGGTCAGATGTTCCTCCTGAATCTTTCAAACCAGCTCCTTCTTTTATTCCTACTGTCAGCTGAAAGGAAAAATGTGCCATTGATCAAGTGTGACATGAAGCAGTACGCATTCTTCAGTCATGTTCTCAGTTGATGTGTCATGTCAGATCTGCTGTCCAATGAGCTGGTACCTCTGATCTGGATGCATTGAACTCCAGCGAGTACTGCAGCTTTCCTCTCTGCTGATTGGCTGAACCCCTTTCAACATCCTCTGCATCGGGCTGCACCTGTCAACACAGTTGTGCTGTCAGTGCCAACCCCACACATTTTATTCCTGAGGTTGTTTTCCATAGCTTGAAAAACATAATGTTTCTGATGTTTTATTGAATTATTATTCAATATATTAAGATGTTTCTCCTAAAGGTAAATTGTGCAATTTTTCTGTGTCAGAATACTTGCCCTCCATTTGATTTTCCTAAAAAGTAAACATGGGCTCTGTGGTCCTATAAAAACATTGCTGTTTATATTTGAGCATCCTCACCAGCCCAACAAATGGACTTTAATTTAAGTTGGCGTGACTTTGGGGTGGGGCTATCTGTTTCAACCACCAATGAAAGATGGGGGTTCAGGTATCCTTGTTTAAAACAGACTTTTTCTCATTTTTACACTTCATTAGCTATACACTTCATTACTTTTAAAACTCATTAGTACAAATAACAATAGAGGCAACAAGAAAACATTTGTTGACATACATTCAAGTAGCAGTAAACTCTTCAGAAACTCTAGAGGAGACATAAGTGAGTTTACTGCTTTGTTTTGTTCCTTTTTTTTAATAAGGAAAAAAATATGAGAAGCAGGAGACTTCTCCATTTGCTCTCCTCTTAATCTCATTGAAACTGAAGCCACGGGTCCAGAAGCAGTGTGGATGATTCGCCGTCTCACCAGCGCTGTGCTTGTGCTCCCTGACATCCCCTTCATACTGATCTTCTGGTCCGTCTTCTTCCTCTTCTTCTTCTCTTTGCAACAACATTTTACGCAGCAGCAAAACACACAGATCAGCACGACCAGGATGACGGCAGCGAAAATTGTGTAGATGGCCCATCTTGGCACTGCGGTGAAAACACATTTTGCATCCTACATCAAAGCTGCACAGTAGCTCCAGTGTAACACCATGACATAAAAGATGAAGCGAGCGCTCAGCCAGGAGAAATAAGGGAAGTTAAACTTGAGAAGAGAGAAATGTGCATTAGGGGTTGAATTAGATACGAGCCCCACTGAGCAGGTGCTGAGACGTTTTTTCATATGATATACTCACACGGGATCCTGTCCAGTAAAGAGGGCAGAAACCCAGGAGCAGCTGTTGTGCTGTTTGTGTAGAGGCGTGTTTTGGTCGGTTTTAGTTGTGAAGGTTTTGGTGTCATGGTTAAATGGATCAGAGGGCCAGTGGGTCACTGTAAACACACAGAAAGGAAATTGGTGACGGTAATATGTTAGTTAGTTGACAGTATTGTGGTGTTGTGTCGCCCTCTGTTGGTTAGAATGGTGTTGTAATATTTTGTAATATTTTATCCCCATAAAAATGAAATATATGTAATCATTTACCCATATGACTTCAACCCATATGATTTTTCCTTAAACAAAATAGAGAAATTAGGCTAAAGCTCTATGCAATGAAGAATACAGTAAAAATCTCAGTCCTATTTTATGGTGCTTCCAAGCTTTGTTTACACTGTAAACATTCTTGTGTTCAAAAACATAGCCAAACAATGCTGGAAGACAGCAAGATGTGAAACAAAGACATTTTTCTAACACATATGTTTATATATAATAACAATTATTTAGAAGAACTCTGTATTTATGATCTTTAAATGTCATTTTGGGGGTTCACAAGAACATTATGTTTAATTGCACAAAAGAATAGACATTTTGCCTAAAATTGCATTTTGTGTTCCAAAGAAAAGTCATATCACGAGGAAATGGTTCAAGAATTTAATTTTAGGGTGAACTGGTCATTTTAAAAATGAAAGCGAAGTGTAGATGCATTATGAAATAAGAAGAAATCCATTTGCAAATAGAAACAAACAAACAATAGGTGTTACAAGTTAGCCACTTACAAGTATTTGAATGTATACAGTACCTTATTAAACATCAGGATGTATGACTAAAAGAGGATATTTCATCACCACCAATGTTAAACATCCAAAATGTGTTGACAGTCTTTTGCTGCCCATTTTAAAACTGGGTGTGCTTACAGTCTACAGACAACATTATTTTTTAGTGAAACATAAAAATATATATATATTGAATATGTTGCTTTAGGAAAGGCAAAGATATGAGCAAGAAAAGAATAAAGTAATCTGACATTCAGCTTAAATAGTTAGACAAAGCTCATGCCATACCTCAAACTAAACTAAGAATAAACTAGAATAAATAATATTGCACAATTAATATTAGTAGATAGTGAATTACTTTGTTGTTGAATTAGTTCAGTTTAGAATATGAGTCACTGAAGTATGAAAACATTATTAGTACTTCAAATAGTATGAGCACATTGATTTACATGAATGAAGTCTCCACTAGCTGGTTGGCCATGTTTTAAAAAACAGCTATAAACCAGCTATCATGTTCCAAAACACAACTATCTTAAGATGGATTTTCCCACAGGAAACTTATTCATAAAGATCAATGAAATACATAAGTTACATTTTTAAGTTATAGAGCAAAATACATAATAGCTGAACTTGCCTTCTTTTATAGGTCTTTTTTTTACCCAGTATATCCTCCTTTGGGTTCTCTTGTCCAGTTATCAAAGAATCAAGTCATTGTAAAGTCCTCAAGTAATCCTAAAACAGTCTTGATCAAAGCTATAAGCCTCTCATATGGCTTTCCTTCAGATGTTTCATCAGTATGTAATGAAAGTGGCATCTGCCACACCTCAATAATACACAAAACTGACACGGCATATGCCAATATTACACAGCTAACCTGTGATGTAAAACTGGTGCGGAGAGAGAAAGGAAAAACATAACATAACATTCACAAATACATCTGTAAGGAAGAGAAAAATGTCTTCATGTTTAAAGGCTGATAGATCTAGTAATATACAGTAAGTTTCTCTCTTGCTCTAGAAATGCTGTGGTAACTGCAGTTAGTACACAAATCTAACTAGAAAATTATAATACAAAACCAGTTGTGCAACAGTACAGAGTTATGTAAATATTAGAGACAACTTGTCACTGTAAGGAAAACAATTGGGTAAAATGATTTTATGCATCATTTCAATGTATATGAGGATGCCTATATTTACATGATTTATATATTTGTATATATTGTATATTGTATCATTGTTTATTTGTGTATTATATTATCTATCTATCTATCTATCTATCTATCTATCTATCTATCTATCTATCTATCTATCTATCTATCTATCTATCTATCTAGCTATCATATGAGGCTTGATACATGCTCTATCTATATCTACCTGAGGCGTAATACATGCTCAATAAAATGGGCGGAGCAAAAAAACATCTGAAGATTTGAACTGTACTTGGCTAAATGTGAATTTTGCATTGGAACAGTGCATGCTTTAAAATTCATATTTTATTAGCGTATAGTTCTGTAAGACAAAAATGTAGCATATACTACATATGACAGTACTAGATTCAAACGTATGGAGGCAGAAACAATCAGGCTAACGTCACTGATTATAAAGTTAATGTTTGTCAATTGTGAACGAGTATAAATTAAACAAAAAACACAAAGGTTCATAAACATTCAATTTAAAATGTTTCAGAAAATGGCAACGAGTGTAAACTGGTCACCACATGTTTAGAGAGCACGTGGACTGAAGGTTTCTGCTCAATAATGGCAACAACAGCACATGAGACAGTCCTCATAGGAATATGTGATGGATCCATTGAGAAGAAGAATACGTCGTATTGTACGAACAAAATTGGAGATATTCCGGTAAATAAGTTTAATTTATATTTAGTGAAAATACGTATACAGAGGGCGTGTATCATGTTAAATAAAGCTACACAGCATCTGCTTGACAGCTCGCTGGTTAACTTATCTTTTTATAAATATTTAGCCTAACGTTTCCACATGAGCGAAATGTTATAAGACAATTTCCTTTGCGTACTGAAATGAACTTTAGAAATTAAGTTTAAATTTTAAAGATTAGAGAAGAAGTATATCAAGCAGGCTGTGGTTGGCTAGGTCGGCTAGCTGAGGAGCTAGTTTGCTAGAGCGCTTCTGTAATAAGATTAATCTAGGTTGGTTTCACAGACTACATTTAATGTGCATGAGAAACAACGTATATTTTTAAATTCGAAATATTATAAAGTACATATATAGGTTACAAAATAAGAAGCTTAAGCTTGTATATGGGTCAACAAGTTCTCGTTTGAAGAAAGGGTACTTTAACCGGGCCAGTGGCGCAATGGATAACGCGTCTGACTACGGATCAGAAGATTCTAGGTTCGACTCCTGGCTGGCTCGAAATTTTTAAATTTTCATCCGAAACAGTTAATTTCCCCACAAACAAGTGAAAGTACAAAAATGAAAAACAAAACAACAACATAAATAACATAGTGGTGAACGATAATAAAGTATATGCAAAATTATAATGGGAAATAATGGTATTATACATTTTCTGAAATGTATAAACATAAATATATGTAAACGTATTTAAAGAAACATTAGCAAAAACATTTTACATAATGTGCATTCATCTCAGATTGTTTTGATGTGGTTAACTGATGATTTTATTTACTAGGTAGTATCTATAAATATTCTTGCAAATTATTTTATTATTAATTATTTCTGTTGTTTTTAAAATTGTTACTGATATGTCAATAAGTAACAAATTTTTCAGTTAATTATATACAAACCATATATCTAAGGTACATTATTTCTTATAAGCTAAATAGACAATTTAATAATCTTGTTTGTACAAAAAAACATGTTTTAACCTATATCTTTAAATGCATTTTTAACAATTCCAGGATTTACTGCCATTAATCAGCCTCCAATATCCCACATGCACTCTGTGCCAGAAAGGCCTCGCTCATGTAGTTCAAGTCTACTGCCCCCTTGCGGCATCACCTTACCATAGAACAATCAATGTATTTGCTTGCACCAATCCACAGTGTGGCAAATCAGAAAGGTATTGTGACTTGTATTATGACCCACGATTTGTGTCATAATTTTAGTATTGCTTTTGAGCATACTTTATACTATATGCTGACCATGTTGCATCTATATTTCCAGCTGGATTGTCCTACGCTCTCAGTGCCTGGATGATGATATTAAAGCCTTATCAGTGAGACAGGACAACCAAAGCACATTATGTAAAGGACATGTAATGGCCGGGACAGACTGGTGTGATGAGGCTGATGATTGGGGGATGAATGATGACGATCAACAGAAGAAAGTGGCTGAGAGTAGCACACAGATGTGTTCAGATACAGTACAAACCCTGACCGAGACCATCACTGGGGACATGGAAATGAGCAGCAAGCTTCAGGGCCTGTGCATTGATGGTGGTGTGGACTATCAAAATGCCCTCCAGCCCACAGATGTGCCCATTTTCCAGCCGTTTTATATAAGTGTTGTGGAGGAAACAGACTTAGATGGGTTTCACGCTACAGATCATGAGAATGAACTCCTCAGACAGTATGAAAAAAGAGAGGGAGTGAGTGTTGGGGAGATTAGGAGGTGAGAAATAATTTGGTGGTCTTCTTCATCTAAGTGCAATAAATGAAATTCATTTTTAATTAAAACATGTCAAATAAACTCACCATAAGCTTCAGATTTTTTGAGCGATAGTAAAGTTGGTGTGTTTTTTTTTTTTTAATTTCCAGTGAAGAACTACACTAGTTTCAAGTTTATTTGTCATATATACAAGTGTCAGTGATAATTTACATTGAATTGCTTTTTGTGAGGCTACAGCAGTACAATAATAACAACAGAAATAAATAATAAAGGGGCAAGCAAGACAGAAATGTAGAATAATGAATAATGATAATGCACTAATATTTCAGAAGAGAGTTCCACCACTTAGAGAAGTTGTTATCATGGTAACAAAAAAGCACCTAAAGGGCTCAAGAGTGACACCCCACTGTAATTTAAATAAAAACTAATTTAAAATGTATTGTTTCTATTCTATTCTATTTATTGGATGAGTACTTTGTTCATTCATTAAAGAGTTTAGGTACACAGTATATTACCTTTGTAACATATTTTCCATATACTTTTTTCTGCATCAATATAATGTTGCAATTTGTTGCAAATCATGTTTATGACATTTTTTAAATGCCCTATAGAAGAAATAAAAGAAACTAAAAATCTAAAAATAAGACATGCAAATGTGTGTTATTTATATTTATTTGATTAACATTGATTAACACATTAACATTTGATTTTGTTTTGCAGTTGTGAAAGTGGGGAAGCATCAGAGGAATATGAGAGGGCCAAAGCCAAACACGGTGATGAAGTATTCACAAGTTTCATGAAGAAAATCTCTCTTTGTCCTGAACAAGTGTTACGGTGACTGATCTAAATTGTATTTCTCATGTTGAGAATGAGATGCTGTACTGAGTAAAGTACCATTTAGTTTTTGACCAGTATGCAGTTAGTAAAGGTTTCAGGCTACCAAACAATGTTTTATTGAATGATCTAAAAACTGCTCATGTTTATTAAGATAATTTTTTTGTTACTTTATAGATACAGTTGGGGTGGATCGCCTCTATTTATAATGGATCCACCTTCCAATGTGAATCAAACAGTGCCATGCTGTGGTCACTGTGG
>JAZGTK010004144.1:0-25303 GCA_036877625.1 Ambastaia sidthimunki
TTTCTTTGTTAAGTAATGCCCTTTTATAGTCACCTGTCTGCTGGACACCTCTTAAATGAATCATTAGACTCA
Organism: Ambastaia sidthimunki; assembly: GCA_036877625.1. Classification (NCBI taxonomy): domain Eukaryota; kingdom Metazoa; phylum Chordata; class Actinopteri; order Cypriniformes; family Botiidae; genus Ambastaia; species Ambastaia sidthimunki. The sequence goes on from JAZGTK010004144.1 coordinate 73, forward strand.
CCTGTGGTTGAATGCCTGTTAATTAGAATTTAGTAGTCTTAGGTGTGGCTTTTCTCCTAAGACTATAATTGGGGTGTACTCATTTTTGCAACATGGGCTTGAATGAATTTGTTAGAAAAATCACTTTTTTGTGTGTGCAAATTAACAAATCTTGTTTGCAATCAATGGCTCACATTTGTGGGAGTATTTTATAGTATAATATCTCATAGAAAATGTTGATTCTGAAAGGTCAAACTAAAGGTTTTCTGACAAATGTAGTGGGGTGTACTCATTTATGCTGAGCACTGTTCTAAAGTCAATTTTAACAATCAACTTTGAGGTGATATTCTCAGAGGTGGGTGGTATGCTCACCTGACAGCGCAGGGCTTCCAGCTGTTCTTTAAGATTCTGCATTTCTCTCACAACATCAGTCTGGTTCTCTGCTCCAATGCCAGACAGTCTGCCAGATTTTGAGCTTGCTGACACAGGAAGCTCAGAAGTGGACCTTACCTCCACAGAGGGTTTAGCGGTTCGCTGAAGTGGGTGAACATCTGAGTTGCTGTTGATTTCTGGGGTTCTCTGGAAGAAGAAAAGTACATACACAAGAATATTACACACAAGAGAACAGTCAAACAATAAGCTGTTTGGGTGATTGACTTTGTTCGCTTACTTGTGTTCCTAAAGTCCTGTGATTGAGGTCTGTTAGGTGCAAGCGGCTCTCCAGCAGTCTGATGTACTCCTGAAGATGCTGGTTTTTCTTCAGTTCCTGCATGAGTGTGTGTTCGTAATACTCCCTCTTATTCTACACATGCGCACAAACACGTGTACAAAATCACAAATAATCAATTATTTTAAAAGCAAAGGTGCACAGTTAGACTAAAGACAGTTTTACCGCCTGATGTCTGAGAAGCTTCATAAGCTCTGTCTAACATTTACCCGCAACCAGATCATTTTAAATCATTCTGCTAAATATCACTACATTTTTGGGGAATGAACTAACCTGAAAAGTACTTTTTTTTTATCTTTGAAGAAGCATACACCAACAAAACAAACCTCTGGCTTTGGGTTGAATTCACAAGGACTGACTGATTAGTATAAAAATGACCAACACACAACATTAGATTTGATCAACAATGACACCCACCAACCATCTTTAGATCAAATCTCTTTTAATCTGCTGACTGGGGAGTCTTTGGAGGGCTTTTAACTCTATCAAGCTATTCACCAAACCTCTTTTTTAGGGTTTTTTTTACAACTGGCATTTGTTTCTGGTCCGATTGGAAATGTTGTCTTGTAAAAGCAAACTAAAGCAGGAAGAACGAGAGGCGTTTGATGGTGTATTTCCCTGCTGCTGAAATGATTGCTGTAACGGCAATTTCTGATGCTTTCTAAGCTAGCTTTAACTACTGGCCACTATTGTATAGTAATTTAAAAAAAGAGAAATGAAGGAATACGTTTTTAAAATGTTCTATGGTAATCAACATTATGACACACATGCTGTTGATAGAGCCCGTAATTTCATACCGCAATACCAATGTACACAGTACCACATCTGCCCACATACCTGCTCATGCTGGACTCTGAGCAGCAGTCTGCTGTTGAGCTGCTTCAGGGCCGAGCTCTGCTCCTCAAGACCCGACAAACGCTGCTGGAGAGCCACACTGGTGCTATGATATATGTGATCCCACTCCTCATTCAGTTTCATCAGCTGACGCGCGCATGCACACACAAACAGTTATTACATCATGATCTGGACTTTCTATTCACTTGTTTTCTTTCTAATATCAAGCTATTTATATTTTTTATAAATGTGTTTAACTTTTTGCAAGCGCTTCTACTGAAATTCGACGCCCTCTCTGTGATTTTTTAACTGCTGAAACGATGTAACTCAAAGCACGTTAGTTTGCGCACACATTAGCAACATCATGCTGCAGTACAAACTGAAATCTGAGGACCATGTGACGGCAGGTTATGTGTCTTCTACCTCTTTGTTGAGTCTGCGAAGTTCAGTGTTTTTGTTGAGGAGTTGAAGCTTCTCCTCATCAGAGGAGGTGATGGACATGCTCTCTGTGATTAGGGTCAACTGCCCCTCCCCAGAGAGGAGTGACTCCGCCCGTGCAGCGTCCTCGACCTGCCTAAAACATGCGCATGCGCACGCGCGCCCGTTGCGTTAGATAGCAAGAGAGTCTGGGGCGTATATTCGACATTTGGCTTAATTATGGCGTTGTCAAACAAAGTCTGGCCAACCAAACAAAAAACTTGAACATACGTACTCATGTGTTATAAATTAAAGGTCAGAAAATAGAGTAAGATTAGATATACCATATACTTATTTCAGGCACTAGAACTTCTGTTGTTTGCTTGAGAATTGCAGAATTTTTAAAACTTTTGTCTGTCTTGAATTATAATAATGTTCTGTCAGAAGTATTGGTTCTGCACTGGTGATGTCTTGTATTATGTGTTTAATGGCCCTTCTTATTGTGCTTTTTTTTTTTATTCTGTATCTGTATGCTCTATTGTAGAGGCTATAATCCTTTATATGCATAGATTGCTGAAGTGGTGGTTGAAAAAGTGACAAAATGTTGGTTTCATGTAGCTGGTGTCTTTCTTTTTCTTTTTTCTTTCACATGTAATTTATGCACTACAACTTTACATTTTTGTTTAAATTGCATCATTATTGTTTAATAAAGATTTTCATTTATTATTTAATCTATTGTCTTTTTATGATATTCTTGTATTGTGTGGCTATGTATTTTTGTTTTATAGTCTTTTTCTAGTGTTTTTGGTTTATTTGGCACATTTTAACATTGTATTTATTTTGCTGATATCTCACTGAGATTAGTTTTTTTTTGTCAGTGCCAGTAAAACATACATTCAATTGCTTGTTTATGAAGAATAGAATTATTTGTCCAGTTACAGCTATTTTGAGGGCTTACAGGTGAGTTCTGAGGTAAAGGTAGTGGCAGTTTGGTTCTGTTCTGGCTGACATGTGGTGATTCTGGCACTGTTGTGGGCCAGATATGGCTGAATTCTGGGAACATGAAAGAGGTTATGGCTGAGTTTTAGTCTGCTTCCGCATGGGTCTGGTTTACTGTCAGCATGCAGCTATTGGACCTTGGCTTGTAATTCCATGTGGTATGTGGGTCAACCCCCAGCCAGAACTCAGACGGATCTGGCCTAAAGTCAGTTTGTTATCGGTTTGCTACATATGCTTATGCCCAACCCTCACACAAATAAGCGTAATTATGTTTAATAATCCATTGTATGGAAATTGTATGTTAAATAATACATAATACATTTAATAATATATTTCCCACACACAATGTAGGTGTGTGTGACTTTTACTATCATTGTATGATATTATGGATACTTAGGTAAACTTGGGTAAATCTGTGAAACTGTGACACAATATAGACAGATATGTTACTGAACACACTGTGAACTCCAATGAAAATCAATGATTTGAAAAACTGGAGGTAGGTTTCTGTTCCTTTTTCCCTTTAAAACAGGTTTTTATCCTCCAGGGATGCCACACAAGTGTATATTCAAATGTTGTTTGTGGATACTTGTGGCTGTGTTTTGTTGTGTATTGTATTTGCCTTTTTATTTACACCTTTACACATTTAAAGTATTTACTAATCAAAGTCATAAACAAAGTGTTATTCAGTTAATGTTATATTAAAGTTACATTTCCATCATTATAATGCTACACAACACACTGATGAAACACTTCCAAACTAATATATGAAAATTAAATTACTTTTTAAGAAATTTAATTAAGTTCCTTTTTAAGATGGGTGTGATGAGAGGTAATCTACACCGAAACAATGTTTTGGATATGGTAATACAGCAATACTCTGACTTCTCCTGAAGTATCATGTAATTACAAATATCAATACATTTTAAAAAGTAATTTGTCACGTGATAAAGTTCATTTGAAGAACATTCTAAAGATCATATACAAAACCAGATTATTAATAATTCAGTGTAAAATATAATATATAATGACTATAAATGTATATATGAATATAATGACACTTACTCAGACTGGAGTGATGTTTTCGGTTGGTTCTCCTGCTCAGCTGATGAATGTTCTTTGCATGAAGAGTCTTCTTCTGAGAGTGAAGACTGAGAACTTCTATCCATGACTTATTAAACCAGATCTTAGCTGATTGTTACTTCAAGTCCTGATCGACTTAGTTCTAAATCCAAATGACACAAGCAGAGTGTAAAATGAGTGACTTTAGCACACTGTGCAATTCACAAGAGGGGAAGTGCAACATGCAAGCATCGCAAAGTAGGAAGTAAAACTCAATGTGTCACAATAATAAACTTGTGATCTTCTTGTAACTTCTAACTCTTGTAACTCTGTGATCTTTTGTGAACTAATAAAAATGTGTAGGAAAACATTATATCATTATTAATTATTATTTGACAGAATGATTTTATAAAGTATGACTGATCTTACTATGGTTGTATTGTTTTTTTTAGAGTGAGGTATAAAATAAGGAAGTGGCAGACAGTGGGGAATTTCTGCTTCAGAATCATCTGTTCGCTGTGGGCTTTCTGACAGCAGTATTGTTAAAAAACAAACCACATTGTCCTACTGTCAGTACATACATAAAACACAATATCACTTAATCAAATATATCACACTGATAACTTCAGATCTCATTGGTTTGCATGCCTTGTGACTATCACATTTATATTAATATATATATATAAAAAATAAGGAGTTTAAGTGTAAAGCACTAAAACCCTATTGTTTTTGTAAGGATTTTTTGTAATCCTATTGTATCAGTTTTCTTCTTCCGCTACTGAAGTCTATGGCAGCCCTTAGAACCTTATGGTAAAAAGTTGTCAAATTTGGCATACAGACAGAGGACAATCTGAATTGTTACAGGACAATAATTGGTGTCCAGCGCCACCAACTGTCCAAAATGTTTACTCACGTTTATGCTGATAAGTTTTGACTCATTCTAGAAACAACCTTTGACAGATCGTGCATATCCTTGGGTGTCAGAAACCTCACATTTTCTAAAATCTTTTTGTCTATTAGCATTTCAACATGAGAACAAACAAATGGCTTCTGAGGAAAAAAAGCTGATGCTATGCAGCAGGTGCACCTGATGCCTATTAAGTACTGCCGTAGGCCAGTTAAATTGGTGTAATAAGACATGAGATTCAGACACCAGTCACACCAGAGGTGTTTCCTATAGCGACAAACTGGACACATTGTTGAGTTACCTCGATGGGTATTTTTGGCCTAAAATCATGAGTGTGGCTTGGTTGGCAATTTTGGGCGTCTGCCGTTTCTAATTTTGATGTAAAATGCAATATATAATTAATGCAATTGTGTATCTTTACAGAATTTGGGATGGTTCGTCATTATTGTAACAGACTTTATTCGATTCTGTTATGTTGCACTAATTCTTGATGTATTGGCGCTCGTGTTACATATGTGTGTGTGTGTAATGTATTTTCCCCCTCGGGGCTTGCCGTAGATAGGCAGCAGGCTTGCGCATGTTTTGCACACTAGAGTGTCACAGGGTTTCCTTTCAGGAACTTGAACTGCGTCAAAACGCTTTGGAAATGCCTCCAGCGTAACCACGCTCTGAATCACGTGTGAAATCAGTCCAATAGGGGGGCGATACATCACAGACAGGGTGACGTCACGAGCAGGAAGCTTAAAAGCGTGTGCGTTGAGCAAACCTGTAGCTTCTGTCTTATTTATTGTTGTTTGTCCTTAGAGTTAGGAACTATGCCAAAGTCTAAGGCAAAAACAAGGGGCGAGAGCACTCCTCGCTATCCATGGGTGGGATACACGCAGTGTGTTTGGGAGCGAAGCATGCTCAGTCAGCTCTCGAGGAAACTAACTGCCCGCACTGAGCTTGTGGGGTCCACAGACGGATCCGGCGGAGGGCAATTGAGACGGGCGAGTCCTTATCTCGCTCCTCACCCGCCAGATCCTCCACTCTCTCTCTGGGTTCAGAAGCTGCTCCGCGGTCTCTTCCCGCCAGGGAGAGGGCTCGTCTCTCTGCCTCTTATCTACTGATGATGTGGATGTAGAGAGCATTGATGAGCCCTCTCTGTCCCCACAATATAAAGAGCTGTTGGAGGTTGTTACTGAGGTATGCTAAATATTGATTGGCCCGCCGAGGTTCGGGCTGTGCTGCAAAAGAGCAAGCTATATGAGTGCCTCTTACGTAGCCAGTCTCTGCCTTCACACCACGAGCCTGCCACCGGAGGCCTTACTCGGCTCGTGTCTTTGGCATCATCGTGTCCAACCATTATGGTAATGTTGCGGGGCTGCACAAGCACGGGTACAAGATGATGCCCCAGTTTGAGCAGATGCTAGTCAGCTATCTGTCTCCTGATGCGGCGTCATCCTTGAAGGCTCTGGCTCTGCCCTCCGAACCGCTGCGCACTACCTCACGGCAGGGTACACGGCAGCAGGTCAGGCTGGTGCTTGCCTGCACACCATAGCGGACTGTTGATTTGTCTCTGCGCACCACCAAGAAGACTGTCCTTGCTATCGGCAGGTTCATGGCAGCCTTGGTGGCAGCTGAGAGACACCTCTGGTTGACCCTGTCACAAATAAAGTAAAAGGACAAGGTTTTCCTTCTGGATGCCCCGCTGGTGCCCTCTGGCCTGTTTAATCTGTTTAATCTCGTTTAATTTGGTTGTCGACAGGTTTCAGGAGACAGACAAGCGAAGGCATTTCAGTAGTTCCTCCCTCGCCATGCTCAATCTTTTAGGGCTGCTAGATGAGAGCAGCCCCAGCCGTGTACACACTCCTCATACAGGGACACACAAAAGCAGAGCATCACCTCCTATTCTCTCCCCCTAAGGGTGCGGGTGACGCGACACTCTGGGTCGCAGTCCTCCAGATCAAGGCCAGATCTGAGGACCGTCCTGATTTCCAAGAGGACTTCGACCAAAAAGTCCTGACAATTACATGTCAGGACTACAGAGGGCAGCCCCCTCTGGGAAGCAGTGGTGTACACCTCATCATATGGTGCCTGTCTTTTCTCAGTGCCCTCTGGAGGCTAGTCTGTCAACCCTGCCACCTCTGGTGCTTCAGGGCACAGCGGTCTCAAGCGAGTGCTTCGCCCAGTTTTTGCCCGGAAATGTAGCGGATCGGGGGGGCTAGCTACCTCCAAGGAGTTCCCTAGAGAGATTAGATCGGAGGTTCCCTGCCAGGTTTCTGTTACAGGACACCGGTCTACTCACTCCAGATACACCAGAAGCCAGTCTCAAGAGACTGGTTCCCTTAGGGGACCATCTGGCAGTGTAAAAGCTGCCAAATGTGTCTCAATGGGTCCTGCGTACTATAGAACAGGGTTACAGAATCCAGTTTGGTTCTTCCCCACCTTCTTTCGGCGGGGTTCTTCCCACATTGGTGGGGCCTATGCAGGCTCTGGTTATGGAGCGAGAAGTAAACACTCTTTTAAGGAAGGAGGCCATCAATGTGGTCTCTCCTCAACACAAAGAGTACGGGCTTTACAACCGCTATCTCATTTTTCCGAAGAAGGATGGGGGCTTGCGTTCCATTTTAGATCTATGTTTCCTGAACCGCTCAGTCATGACACTGAAGTTCAAGATGCTCACTGTGAAGCAGGATGTGTCTCAAATCAAGTCCGAGGACTGGTTTGTCATGATAGATCTGAAAGACCAATACTTTCACATCCCTCCATCTTTTCCTTGATATTAGCTCAATCAGGGCATTTGGCAGCTCGACATCAGGATGTTGTTCTTGCCCACATAAAAGAGTTGGGGTTCAGACTGAACGCCAAGAAGAGTGTGCTTTCTCCAGCTCAGAGAACCACTTATCTTGGTGTCATGTGGGATTCGACCATGATGCAGCCACGTTTGTCTCCTGCTCGGACCGAGCCAATCTTCACTGCAGTTGTGAGAGTGAAAGAAGGCCGGTCACTCACTGTAAAGCAGTCTCAGAAACTGCTGGGCCTGATGGCAGCTGCGTCGAATGGAATTCCTTTTGGCCTGCTGTACATGAGGCCCCTACAGTGGTGACTTGCAACCAATGTTTTTTTCCCCAAGGGGAAATCCGCTTTACATGATCAAGGTCACGTGCCTTAGACATGTGGAGGAAACCTTGGTTCCTTTCTCTGGGCCCGGTGCTGGGAGCTCTTTGTCACCGCGTAATGCTAGCGACAGATGCATCCCTCACCAGTTGGCCTGTGGAAAGGTCGCCATCTTACTAAGCACATCAACTGCCTGGAAATACTGGCAGTGTTCTAGCATTGGAACATTTCCTCCCGGACCTGAGAGACTGCTATGTGTTGATGCACACTGACACAGTGGTGGTCTCTTACATCAACCACCAGGAAGGTCTGCGATTGCGCCCCCTTTATAGGCTGGCGCACCAGATCCTTGTGTGGTCCCAGGGAAAACTCCTCTCGTTGAGAGCAGTTCACTCCCCTAGATGCAATTTAGGAGCAGACATCCTGTCGAGACAGGGGCAGAGGCCCGGGGAATGGATGCTTCACTCTGAGGTGGTGAAGCAGATATGGAGAATCTTTGGGCTAGCCCAACTGGACCTCTTCGCCTCTCGAGAGACAGCGCAATATCCCCCTTGGTTCTCTCTGACTCATCCAGCTCCACTGGGGCTGGATGCTATGGATTTGGCCGAGGCTTCGTCTGTACGATTTCCTCCAATCGCTCTGATCCTGGGAGTTCTGGAGAGAATACGCCAGGGCGTGGTTTCTTTTGAGTATGGTTCTCGGATATCATTTTTCTCCTCTACGGCTCTCCATGGGAGATCCCCACCAGGAGGGCTCAGGCAGGGGGCACAATCGTGAACCCCCGTCCAGACCTGTGGAAGCTGTGGGTATGGCCCCTTAGGGGGTGCAACTCGTAGCTTCCGGTCCCTCAACTGAGGTTGTTGAGACCATCTTACAATTCAGAGCTCCCTCCACGAGGTATCTGTATGCCCTGAATTGGAAACTTTTCACTTCTTGGTGCGGAGACCACCAGCTTGACCCAGTCAACTGCCCAAATGGTACAGTTCTGGAGTTCTTGCAGGCACGCTTCTCTGCAGGATTAACTCACTCCACCTTAAAAGTCTATGTGTCAGCTTTATCGGCCCACCACGCTTCTTTCGGTGGCCAGGTGTGATCTTGTGTCCCCCAGTGGGACCTGGCTGTAGTGTTAAAGGCTCTCTGTGCTCCTCCTTTTGAGCCTATACAAGACGGCCAAGGCCAAGACGGCCTACTTACTGACTATCACCTGTCTGAGGAGAGTTGGTGACCTTCAGGCCCTCTCAGTGGCCCCTCCTTATTTAGACAAAGCATTTCTTTACCCTGAAACAGGGTATGTTTCTAAAGTACCCTCCTTTACACTATGGCCGGTCGTGCTTCAGGCCTTCTGTCCTCCTCCCTTCGGGGAGAACGACCAACAGAAGCTTAACTGTATGTGTCCAGTGCGAACACAGTATGAGGAAGGCTATCCCACAAAAGAAATGCTGCGTTGCTCAGCCGCGTCAGTAGCATCAGCGCCAGATCATAATTATAGGATGCAGCGCCATCTCACTCTGTGAGGCCATCATGTGGTGTACAGACGAGGATGATTTATAATGAAAACGGGTTTTCTATGTTGGGCACGGCAGTTCAAGGTCGCAGTCTGAGCGCTCACAGAGTGAGATGGCGCTGCGTCCTATAATTATGATCTGGCGCTGATGCTACTGACGCGGCTGAGCAACGCAGCATTTATTTTGTGGGACAGCCTTCCTCATACTGTCAGGCTGATTATACAGCGACAAAGAAAGACGCAGGGAGGCTATTGGACAGCGGCAGTTTATGGGTGGCTTCAGAGCCAGCCTATCAGCTCACCCTCATTCTCCGGGAAGTTTGGAGGTGTACAGTAAGCTGCAGAGATCAGCAGGTTAGTGGACGAGAGCCCAAAGGAAAATCATTTTTTGTCGTTTCCTTGCTGGTTTGGATCCAGTGCTTGGAACTAAATGTTATGAACAAGGAGAGACAGATTTGGAGGAGGCTGTGATAATTGCAGGTCGGTGTGAGAATGCTAGAGACGCATTATAAGACTGTATACTGATACTGTAATTCTGTATCTAAAGACAACAATGGGATTACGGACACTGGCCAGGAACTGTTAGTATCGTATGTGGAAGGAGTGATTTAAGGCGTGGAGGTTCAGATGTTAGTGGACTCTGGTTCTAGTGTGTCTCTTATGAGTGCAGCTTTTCGTATGTTGACTCCTACGTTTCGCAATCGACCACTGAGAAAAGAATGTGTCAGCCCATGCAGTGAATGGACAAATGCTAGATACACTGGGCACCATCACTGTAACATTCTAGCTGGGGCAGTGGCCCAAACAAAAAAATTGGGCACTAAGGGGGTGGGTGCATGTTAATTCAAATTATCCGGTTGTTAAAAAATATGCGATTAAAAGTGAAGACATAATGTAATAATTTTCAGACTTTATTTTAGATGTTTTGATAGAACATCACAATTACACATTGCTGATAATAACAGAAACTATTTACTGTTTTATATTTTGATATTTACCTGTTCTATTTACAGCAAAACTTTTTATTTGGTACCATCAAAAAGATCTTGATAACCTAATCTTTTATGATTCACAATTACACATTGCTGATAATAACAAACTGTTCACTGTTTACATTTCATCTTAATATAGAGAATGAATAACAAACCTTTTACAATCATATTGTAAATAATGCAATTGTTAGGCTTAGTGCTAATTCAATTTGTTGTTGTAATGCAATTACACTTCCATTCAAATAATTTAATGTCTAGCTTTCTTTTTATCACACTCTAGCATATTTCTTTAGTACTGTCAGCCAGTTTAACAGTCTTACCTGTAACTGTCTGATTTGGCTGATGCTCAGAGGGCTCTCCCTCACTATGGACATATTTGCAATTGCATGGTGCCCCAGCTTTGGCCCATTTCTCTTCAGAGCATGTGTGGGAACAGGTGAGGCAATATTGGTAATGGCCTTACATGTACAGGGAGATCAAAGCATGCTGTGAGCAGTGCAAGGCAGCTCACGACCGTCAAAAACAGTACCATGATGTTGGCTTGCGTCACCAGCCTTATAATGTAGGTGCCATGATGTGGCTCCACAACCCGGTGGAGAGCCGCATGAAGCTGGCGCCCCATTGGAAGGGACCTTATAAAATTGTGCAAGTCATAGACTCGTGGTGAACTGGGACTGACTTATCAGATTGTAAATCCTTTTGACACTGGTGAGAGGACACAGGTAGTGCATTATAATAGGGTGTGGACTTGCACATTACACCTGTTTCTCCCCTGACACAAATCCAGCCAGTGTCCAATGCTCCAGATTAACAGCCTTAGTCATTTCCACTGGGGTCTGAAGTTTCTGATGGAGCGGAGTGTGTTTTTCCCCGGAAAGATCCAGAGTACTTTGTCTGACTTGCAATATCCAGTTAAGGAGTCTGAGCCAAGTGTTAGTAAGACTGGGAGAGTTCATAGACCTCCTGGCCATTTAAAGGATTTTGTTCTGTAGTGAGATAACTGTTTGCCTCTGTGTATGGGAGAGTGTTAGTCAGATTTTGTTCTACTGCTGAACCGTTGTTTCTATACAAAAAGAAAGAAAATGTACTGTGCAAACTTAAAAAATGTTTATTTTGTAAGGGGGGATGTATGTAACAGACTTATTAGATTCTGTTATGTTGGACAAATTTTTCATGTATTGGCGCTCGTTTTACGTGTGCATGTGTAATGTATTTTTCCCCTCTGGGCTTGCCGTAGATAGGCAATGGGTTTGCGCACTTTTTGTGCGCTAGTGTCACAGGGTTTTGAGTTCTCTCTGGTGTGTGTCGGAGAATAATAAAGTTCAGAAGAGTTCATATGTTCTCGTTTGTTTTCTTATAAGTGTTTAGGTGAACCCTGCACAAAAGCTCGGTCACATTATCATAATCTGAGGAGTCCAAAACCCAAAATTTGTCAGCCATTTTTAATTTTGTCAAAAAATGCAATGTCTTATGAATGCAGTTGCCTTATGAAACATGGTATGGTTTATCCTTCTCATTGTCTGAGGGTAATTTTTGAGGTTGTTTCAAAAGTTGATACAAAGTTGAAACAAAATTTACAAAACTGCTTAAAACTTTTAATTAAATTGCCTTATTGTCACGTCTTTTTAGATTTCCTGGCGTATGCCAAGTGTTATGATACCAAATACATATCCACTACATTTCCTGTCTGCCATTTTAAATTATTTTAAAAAACAATTTTTTTAATGAACTCCTCCAAGGTCATATGTCCGATTTGCACATAATTTTGTGTGCATCATCTAGGGACACTCCTGACAAAAAGTTATTCTTTTGATACATCAAATAGTTCTCTCGTAATGCAAGATATTAGATGGCAGGGGACCAAAAAAGATCTCAGGCTGTGTCTCAACCAGTGGCGGCCGGTCAATAGGGGGCGCTGGGGCGCCGCCCCCCTGAAGAAAGCCTCCTTTAACATGTAAACAATAAGTTAAATATATATCGCAAATATTAACTAAATAAAATCATTTAATCATAGTATTTTACAGTTAGTCATATTATCATTTATTGAAAATAAAAAAAATCCAAACTATATTTCTTTCATATGTGTTTGCGGGGCGCCGGACTAATGAGTGTCTATGTAGGTACGCAAACTTTTGAAAAGCATGTGATTTATGGCTAAGCTCTAATTGGCTTATTTTAAATTATCCTTGGGGCACAGCTCTCTGAAACCCTCCCTTTTTGTTGTTAGAGCGAATCAATCTTGTTTTTATATGTTTGGCTTCATGTGATTGGACCGTTCTTAGTGGCCCTCCAAACGAGCTCAGCTGCTGTGCATCAGTTGACTGACAGGTACTGATGAATGTGGAAGCAAGCGGAATCTCGAAATGAAAGAAAATTTGCATTTTTCTTTACAAAGATACCTGTTCGCGAGGCGTTTGGATGAAGAAAAAAAGGGTCAAGGATTTTGGACCAGATCGACCGTACTTGCAAATTCAGCAGCAGTCAAGTGATCGTGGTCGCACCTACACTTGGGGCTTAACAGTTTCATTAGGGACCGAGCACGAATGTGCAAGGCCCTATTGTTTTTCTAATGTTTCTTCTGCTTCTTCTACTTCTTCTTCTCCGTCTTTTGTCGCAATTTTGAGGGCCTTAACATGCTCGAAAACTCACAATTCTTTGCAAACGAACCAGCCCCATCAGAAATAGCCGTCTGATAGGGGTTTAAAAATTAGGTGTGGCAAAATGGCCACCTAAACTTGCACAGGGCGCTACGGTTAACGTACATGCACCAAATTTGGTAGGCTCACAGAAAACCCAAATTCATTAAAAAAAGTCTCTTGGAGTGAACCTCTAATCCCAACAGGAAACTTTTTATTTTTTATTTTGTCTGCAATTTTGGACATTTTTCCAAATTCCATGTGTTGTACAAAAACAAACTCCTCCTAGAGTTTTAATCCAATCTATATCGTATTTTGTCATTCTCATTTTAAGGCCTTTGCGATGCTAAATTGCGAAGCTTTTGACTTTTCGTGGGAGAACTTGATCGTAGCGGCCTGCCAAAGTTTGCCGTTTCGCCATGAAGAAAAGGTGTTGTAACTCAGGCCTACAATGTCTGATCGGCCCCATCCAAAAGTCATGGTCAAGAGTCAAGGAAGGCCAGTCACTCACTGTAAAACAGTTTCAACAACTGTTAGGCCTCATGGCCGCTGCGTCCAGTGTTATTCCATTCGGCCTGCTACATATGAGGCCTCTACAGTGGTTGCTTAAAACCAAGGGGTTTTCCCTGAGAGGAAATCCTTTCCGCAAGAACAAGGTCACGCAGCGCTGCATAAGGCCCTTAAATAAATGGAAAATACCTTGGTTCCTTATTCATGGCCCGGTGTTAGGGGCTATTTGTCGCCATGTCTCACTAGCGACAGATGCATCCCTCACCGGTTGGGGAGCGGTCATGAGTGGCCACCCAGCCCGAGGTCTGTGGAGAGGTTGCCAGCTGTCGTGGCATATCAACCACCCAGAGATGCTGGCAATATACCATGCTCTCAGGCATTTCCTTCCGGACTTATAAGATCAACTTGTGTTAGTTCGCACCGACAACACTACAGTGGTCTCATATATCAACCACCAAGGAGGTCCGCGGTCGCACCCTCTTTACAAGTTGGCACACCAGATCCTTGTGTGGTCCCAGGGGAAACTCCTCTCTCTAAGAGCAGTTTATATCCCTGGATGTCTCAATGTGGGAGCAGACATCCTGTCGAGGCAGGGGCCGAGGCCCAGGGAGTGGATGCTTCACCCCGAGGTGGTGAAGCAAATATGGAGACTCTTTGGGCAAGCCCAAGTGGACCTCTTCATCTCTCGAGAGACAGCGCAATGTCCCCTTTGGTTCTCTCTATCTCATCCAGCTCCTCTGGGACTATACCTTGGGTTTTGTTTCCTCCGAGGTGCACTGAGGCTGAGGCCCCAGGTATGATCTTGTGTCCCACCTTGGGACCTAGCTGTAGTTCTAGAGGCTCTTTGTGAGCCACCTTTTGAGCCCATTGAGGAAATTTCTGACCATCATTGATGCTTAAAACTCAGTCACTGGATTTCTGATGCTATTTGCATCTCTTATGAGTCCTCTGGGACCAAGGCTCAATCTACTCGGGGTATGGTGGCCTCTAAGGCCTTTTATGCAGGTGTCCCAATTGAGGACATCTGCGATGCTGCGGGATGGTCCACACCTCTGACCTTTGTGAGGGACTATGGCCTCGATATGCAAGTCACTCCTGGCTTTTCTGTTCTCATGCTCTAATCTGTGCAATTTTACACAGAGGGCAGGAAATCCTCAGTTTGGGATAGTGGGCATCTCGCTTCAGAAGCATTTTGACGCAGCTTGAGTTCCTGAAAGGGAACGTCTCAGGTTACATATGTAACCCAGGTTCCCTGAAGGGAACAAGACGCTGCATCTCAGGCCATACTTCAGGTACCCCTGCCGGCGCTCGCTTCATTCCTTTTTGAAGCTACTGGCATGCACAAAAGCATGTGCTTTTATAGGTTCTTGGTCATGACATCACCCCGCCTGTGACATATCACCCCCCCTATTGAATGATTTGACACATGATTCAGACTGGAGGCGTTCCCAAAGCGTTTTGACACAGCATCTTGTTCCCTTCAGGGAACCTGGGTTACATAAGTAGGCTAAGCTCCTAGCTGAACCAGAATAGGGACAAGTATTAGGTTAATCTGGAGCTGGGTCGGTCTGTCTCAGGGGTTGTCCCATCCTGTCTCCCCATTGGGTTCCAGTTTACCCAATTAATGCAGCCTTTAAAAAATTTGAGTTATACAACTGTAGGATTATGTGAAGGCTAGATTAAAGAGATGGGTCTTTTATCTGGATTTAAACCAACAGAGTGTATCTTTATACACTCTCTTATCTTTATAGAGCATCCATCAAGAGTTAGACAATATTCTATTTTGTTACGTGTGGAAGATTTTGGTCCAATAATTAAAACTTCTGTTTTGTCTGCATTTAGTAGTAAAAGGTTGCTAGTCATCCAGGTTTAAACATCAACTATGCACTCCGAGTCCTGCGACACTCAGTTCTGAACTTGTGATCAATTCTGAACTTGTGATCAGCCATCGCCTGAGTTCTAATGTTGAATCATTTGAACATGGGGGTCTGTCCTTACTAAGTGTTTAATTGTCTAGTGGGTTTTATGGTGTTCGATTTCTCTGCCTGTTTTTTGGATCAAATTCTTGCATTATTATGTTCTTTTGTTAGTCGTGCTTGCAAAGCACACTTCTTTTTCTGGACAAAACCTTGATATGTAACTTGTCCTGACCGATTGTCATAGACCCATGAATGAGGGGTCAAATCTACTGGCTTATTGAGGAGAGGTGTGCTATGACTTTTATAAGCAATCAGATGTATGATGTTTTTGGGGCATATAAAAAAGTGGGCTAAATTTGTTACGTCATAGCTCCGCATCAGAATGTCATAGAGACTTGGGGGTGGGCTCATATCGCTCAACTTAGCAAGCAGCAACAGATGTTAATATTACAACTTTATAGCCATGTCCTAGGAACCAGTTACAGTACCCTAGCAACCGCCCCA
Source organism: Ambastaia sidthimunki (assembly GCA_036877625.1). NCBI lineage: Eukaryota > Metazoa > Chordata > Actinopteri > Cypriniformes > Botiidae > Ambastaia > Ambastaia sidthimunki. Next base: position 16,162 of record JAZGTK010004144.1, read on the forward strand.
TAGACTAAGCATTAGGCAGATTTTGTGATGTCATAGCTCCGCATCAGAATGTCATAGAGACTTGGGGGTGGGGTCATATCACTCTGCTTAGCAAACAGCAACAAATGCAACATTTCAACTTTGTAGCCATGCCCTAGCAACCAGTTGCAGGACCCTAGCAACCACCCCTTTGCCTCAGAACATTGTAGAGACAGGTTGTGGTCTCTTTTGACTTAGAGTGGCAAGCAGGTTTTAATTATTATTTTGCAAAAACTTAAAATAAACAAACAAATAAATTGTCATAAGAGCAAGATGGGGAATGCAGGACATGTAGACAGACAAATAAGGGTTTATAAAAAAAATCAGATGCAACATTGCAAAATACTTAAAATTACCTAAACAACCTTAGGTAGACTTATATACAACCATATGTCTCTTACGCATATAGACTTACTTTTGAGTCATAAAAAATTATGATAAGAACCCCAGTATGTGATTGTAAACAACATATTTTTTTACAAAAAGGGATCTGCAACGGTTTCGGGTCAATGGATGCGCAGTTGTGCCATATGTCGGGGTGCTGCCCATGAGGTTTTTGCCTCTGACAGTGGGTTGTTGACATCAGAGGAGCCAAAGGTAATGTTTACCAGCACACCTCTGGTTAAATATCATAGCACAAATGGAGCAGAAAAGGTTTATCATATGAAATATATATTTTTATTACATTTACTACATTTATTGTTTAATAGAAAGACAGACTCAAATGCTTTTTGGAAAGCATGATTATTACCAGCAAGCCAGAGATACAAGTAAATATGCGTATGCTTCGCTCTCGGATGGCTTTCTTTGAGGAGGGAGCGTCCACCGGCGTGCCCGCACGGTGACGGTCCCGCTCTTGCCGAGGCACAGCGGCGGCTGCACCTAGGACGCCACATGGAGCTGGCGGAGGAAATCGAGGCGAGTTCTTTTTTTTTATTCGGCTCTGTCTCTGGGTTCGGAGGCCCGCTTCGTGGTCTCCACCCCCTGGGGAGAGGGCTCGACTCTCAGCCTCTCACTCTCTGACGAAGTGGTTGTAGAAAGCGTTGATGAGTCCTCTCTGTACGAGCACTAGCATAAGGCAATGCCCCGGGTAGAACAGACGCTAGCCAGCTGTCTCCCGATGCAGCGTCATCCTTTAAGGTTACGGCTCCGGGGGTGGGACTGCTAGACGGGAGCAGCCCCACCTGTGTACAGGGACACACAAAGCAAAGCGTCGCCTCCCGTTCTCCCCCCTTAAGGGTGCAGGTGTTGCAACGTTTAAGGAAGGATCTGAGGACCGTTTTAATCTCCAAGATGACTTTAGCAAGAAATCCTGACAATTACATGTCAGGACCCCAGAAGGCAGCCCCATCTGGGTATCAGCGGGGTTCACCTCATTATACGGTTGTTCTCCAGTGCCCCCTGGAGGCTATCCTGTTAACCCTGCCACCTCTGGTGTTTCAGGGCACAGCAGTCTCAAGCGAGTTTCCTCGCTTGAGCAGCAGTGTCCAATGTAACTCCGTTTGGTCTGCTGTACATAAGGCCCTTACAGTTTTTCCCAGAGGGGAAATCTGTTCCACATGATCAAGGTCACAAGCTGCTGCATCCATACCTTAGACGTGTGGAGGAAACCTTGGTTTCTCTCTCAGGGCCTGGTGCTGGGAGCTGTTGGTCGCTGCATTATGCTAGCGACAGAAGCATCCCTCACCGGTTGGGGTGTGGTCATGAGTGGCAGCCCAGCCCGTGGTCTATGGGAAGGTCGACATCTAACTTGGCACATCAATTGCCTAGAATGCTAGCAATGTTTCAGGCTCTAAAGCATTCAGCCTCCCAGACCTGAACCTCCATGTGTTGGTGTGCACCGACAACACTACGGTGGTGGAAACTACTGGGCCTGATGGCAGCTGCGTCCAACGGAATTCCTTTTGGATTGCTGTGCATGAGGCCCCTACAGTGGTGGCTTGTAACCAAGGGTTTTTTTCCCAGAGGGAAAATCCACTTCACATGATCAAGGTCACGTGCCTTAGACATGTGGAGGAAACCTTGGTTCCTTTCTCAGAGCCTGGTACTGGGAGCACTTTGTCGCCGTGTACATCCCAGTTCACAGTTCACATCCCTGAATGTAACTTGGGAGCAGACATCCTGTTGAGACAGGGGCCGAGGCCCAGATATTGATTGCTTCACACTGAGATGTGAAGCACATATGTAGAATTTTTGGGCAAGCCCAATTGGATCTCTTCGCCACTCAAGAGACAGCGCAATGTGCCCTTTGATTCTCTCTGGTTCATCCAGCTCCATGGAGGCCGGATGCCATGGTACAGACTTGGCCGAGACTTCATCTGTACCCCTTTTTCCCTGCTCCTGGGAGTTCTGGAAGGAACACGCCAGGATACGGTATCTGTGCTCGTCATAGCCCCGTGCTGGCTGAGCCGAGTGTGGTTCTCGGATCTCATATCTTTCCTAGACGGCTCTCCCTGGAGGATCCCATTGAGGGGGGACCTTCTATCTCAGGCAGGAGGCGCCATCGTGCTCCCCCGCCCAGAACTGTGGAACCCGTGGGTATGTCCCCTGAGGGGGTGTAACTCATAGCATCTGGTCTCTCAACTGAGGTTGGTGAGACCATCATACAATCCAGTTCTCCCTCTGCGAGGAAACGGAATGCCTTGAAGTGGAAGCTTTCACTTCCTGATGCAGAGACCACCAGCTTGGCCCAGTTAACTGCCCAGATGGTACAGTGCTGGAGTTCTTGCAGGCACGCCTCTCTGCAGGATTGGCTCACTCCACCGTAATGATCTATGTGGCGGCACTATCGGCCTACCATGCTTCTATCAGTGGCTATTCAGTGGGCAGGAATCCCTTTGTTACCAGTTTTCCTCCACGGTGCACTGAGGCTAGGCCCTAGTACGATCCTGTGTCCCCCCGTTGGACCTGGCTGTAGTGTTTGAAGCTCTCTATGCTCCTCTCTTTGAGCCTATCCATGAGATTTCTGATCTCCATTTTCGGCCAAAGTGGTCTTTCTACTAGCCATCAGCTCTCAGAGGAGAGTTGGTGACCTTCAGGCCCTTTCTGTGGTCCCTACTTATCTAGACTTTGCGCCTCTCTGGCCAAAGCATTTCTTTACCCCTGAGTGGGGTATGTTGCCAAAATGCCCTCCTCGACACTACGGCCGGTCGTGCTGCAGGCCTTCTGTCCTCCTCCCTTTCGGGAGAACAACCAGCAGAAGCTAAACAGTGTGTGTCCAGTGTGAGCACTGGACACATACGTTCACAGAGCTGCCCTGTGGTGGATTGTGGGTGCTATCCGCACCTCTGGTCTTTCCCCACTTCAGGGAACCAAGGCTCACTTGACCTGAGGTATGGCGGCCTCTGGGGCCTTTCTGCAGGTGTCCCAGTTTAGGACACCTGCAACGCTGCAAAATGTTCTACTTCCTTGACCTTTGTGAGGTTCTATGGGCTCTTTTTCGAACCATTCACGGCTTCTTGGTCCTTTTGTCCTAGCTGTGCTCTTTCACACAGGGAAGGGATCCCTCAGTTTGGTGGAGTTGGCATCTCGTTCCCATAGCGTTTCGACGCAGCTCGAGTTCCTGAAAGGGAACGTCTCAGGTTACGTAAGTAACCCTGGTTCCCTGAGGGAACGAGACGCTGTGTCTCAAAGCCATACTTTCGGCATCCCTGCGTGTGCTTCCTTCATTCCTTTCTGAAGCTACCGGTTTGCTCTCCGCACACGCCTTTAAGACTCCTGGTCGTGACGTCACCCCATCTGTGATGTATCGCCCCTCTATTGGACTGATTTCATACATGATTCAGAGCGTGGTTACGCTGAAGGCGTTCCCATAGCGTTTCAATGCAGCATCTCATTCCCTCAGGGAACCAGGGTTACATACGTAACCTGAGACGATTAGTAGGTCGCATTACGGTTCTGATGAAACAAGGCAGACATGACAACTACCAAAATATTAACAGAATCTTAATAATGTATCATGCTTCATAATCATGCTGTATGATTTATGTTTTTGAATTTTTGCAACACAAAATTTGTTAGATACTCATGTTGGCTAACTGCAAAACAAATACCAACTAAAGCAAGACTGCCTAAAGCGTGTCTAATTCCATTGTAATTCCTTCATTGTCCTCATGAAATTACAACACTTTTTATCTGTACAAACAAGCTTCTCAGATATTGTGAAATCTAACCTTGTGTTTGTGGCCTTTACAAAGGAAAAACCCTGTATTCAGAATTTGAACAATATTCTGTTCTAGCACACAGAGAATAAACAGGGACAGGTGTTGACAAATAGAAAATCGCATGGGCAAGAGGTGTAATAAATGCTAACACACAATGGCATCTGTGAGTTGCCATACTGAATTAATAGCTGAAGGCTCTTTTTGAGGGGGGAGCCTTCATCAGCGTTCCCCATGGTGCTGGCCATGCTTTTGTTGAGGCAGAGCGGAGGCTGCACTCGTGGGGGTCGCAAATAGATCTGATAGAGGGAACTGAGACGGGCTCTGAAGCTAAGTTTTGATTGGCCCGCCGAGTCACAGACTGTGCGGCCAAGAATCTTGCTAGATGAATGCTTCTTGAGCAGCCAGTCAGCACCTCCACGCAGGAGCCTTCCATTTTTTCCCAATCTGCACACTGAGGTGTCTAGATCGTGGGGAAAGCCATACTCATCCTGTATCTTTAATCCAGCCGCTAATTATTATGGTAATGTGGCGGGTTCGAACGAGCATGGCTACAAGGCGATGCCCCGGGTCGAGCAGACGCTAGCAAGCTATCTGTCCACCGGTGAGGCATCGTACTTAAAGGCTCAGTCCCTGCCCTCTAAACCGCTGCACACCACCTCAGCACTTCTGGGTAGGAGGTACAAGGCTGCAGGTCAGGCAGGTGGCTGCTTACACACCATGGGAGTGTTGCAGGCATACCAGGCTGACCTGCTGAGAGAACTAGATGAGAGCGAGAGCCCCACATCTGAGGATGTGACCGAGCTCAGGAGGACCACTGACCTCTTGTTGCGTGCCACCAAGGAGACCGCCGGTCCTAGGGCGGTCCATGGCAGCCCTGGTGGCAGCCGAGAGGCACCTGTGGTTGACACTGTCTAACAAAAAAGGTCAGGACAGGGTCTTCCTTCTGGATGCCCCACTGTTGCCTTCTGGCCTCTTCGGCAATGCTGTGAACTCAGTCGTCGAGAGGTTTCAAGAGGCCCGTAAACAGTTCCTCCCTCGCCGCTCTCATTCTCTCTCAGCTGTCCTGCGCACACTAGAACTTTACTAGAAGTTTACAGAATTCAGTTCTATTGCCGCCTGCCTATTTTCAGGGGGGGTCTTCCCAGTGGATTCAGCACAGGCTCTGATAATGGAGCAAGAAGTAGATACCCTCCTGAGGAAGGAGGCCATTGAGGTGGTCCCTCCTCAGCAGAAGGAGTCAGGGCTTTACAGCTGCTACTTCATTGTTCCCAAGAAGGATGGAGGACTGCATCCTATTCTAGATCTGCATCTTTTAAACCAAGTTCAAGATACTTGTAAAACAGATCGTGTCTCACGATAGATCTGAAAGACGCCTATTTTCACATTCCCATCCTTCCTCAACACAGGAAGTACCTGAGGTTTGCTTTTAGGGGCGAAGCTTACCAGTATTGGGTCCTCCCTTTCGGCCTAGCACTCTCACCCTGCACTTTTACAAAAGACCTCGCCTTGGAAGCTCCCCTTGAGGGGGGAACTTCTATCTCAGGCAGGGGAAGCCATCGTGCACCCCCGCCCAGAGCTGTGGAGGCTATGGGTGTGGCCCCTGAGGGGGCACAACTTGTAGCGTCGGGTCTCTCAACCAAGGTTGTTGAGACCCTCCTCCAATCCAGAGCTCCCTCCACGAGAAAGCTGTACGCCCTGAAGTGGAAACTTTTCACTTCCAGGTGCAGAGACCGCCAGCTGGACCCAGTTAACTGCACAGTTAATGCAGTTCTGGAGTTTCTGCAGGCACGGTTCTCTGCAGGATTAGCCCACTCCACCATGAAGGTCTATGTGGCAGCTATATCGGCCTACCACGCCTCTATTGGTGCTTACACAGTGGGCAGACACCCCCTGGTTACACATTTCCTCAGAGGTGCACTGAGGCTGATGATTTTCTGTACCCAAAACTGGGTTATGTCTCTAAGGTTCCCTCTACTGTACTATGGCCAGTCGTACTGCTGACCTTCTGTCCTCCTCCCTTCCAGGAGACCGACCAGCAGAAGCTGTGAGCACTGGACACATACGTCCACAGAGCTGCCCTGTGGAGGAAGTCTGACCAGCTCTTTGTCTGCTTTGGGCCTCACAAGCGCGGTCTCCCCGCTACCAAGCAGACGTTGAGCCGGTGGATTACTGATGCTATTTTCATCGCTTATGAGTCCTCTGGTATTCCCCTATCTAAGGGGACCAAGGCTCACTCTACCCAAGGTATGGAGGCCTCTAAGGCTTTTTATGCAGGTGTCTCAATTCAGGACATCTGCGACACTGCGGGATGGTCCACCCCTCTGACATTTGTGAGGCACTATGGCCTTGATGTCCGAGCCACTCCTGGCTCTTCTGTCCTCATGCCTTGAACTGTGCAATTTCACACAGAGGGCTGGGGAAGCTTCAGTCTGGTGAAGTGGACATCTCATTCCCAAAGCGTTTCGATGCAGCTCGAGTTCCTGAAAGGGAACGTCTCAGGTTACGTATGTAACCCAGGTTCCCTGAACTGGGAATACTTCTGGTCCCCCTGCCTGCGCTCGCTTTATTCATACTCGAAGCTAACCCGGGTTGCACTCCGCACATGCTTTTAAGCTTCCTGGTTGTGACGTCACCCCGCAGCGTCTCATTCCCTTCAGGGAACCTGGGTTACATACCTGAGACGTTTTCTCTTCTGCAAACCCTAAATTCCCAAAATCACTGTGTTGCATCAACCTCAACATATATTAATAAATGAGTCGGTCCATTTCTAAAAAAATGAGACTGCTCCCATAGGTTGCTTTTACATGCAAGCAGCTTATTAGCACCTATAAGCTGGTGATTTCCAATTTACAGCATTTACATTTATTCTTTTGGTAGATGCTTTTGAAGTAATTTACAGTCCAATCAAGGTACACATTTATCAGTACGTGTTTTGTGAAATTGAACCCAAGATCATTGCGCTGATACAACGCATCCACCCATCATGAAAATAATCCATATCACTCCAGTAGGTTAATAAATATCTTAAAGTGAAATGATACGTTTGTGCAAGAAAACTTTTAACATTTTAAGATTATCGAACAATCAATACGTCACATATCCATGTAAAGAAACAAATCATAGCTAAATTTTAACATAGCGGTACAGCTCTTAGAATATCAGGATCAGACTTGCGCACACCTTAAAATAGCACTGTGCACAACATTTACTGTTGACTCTTGCAACAAATTGCTTGGGCACTATAAATTGAATACAAAAAGCTGGTTGCCATCCGACCATACTGCAACCTAATTCAGCTATTTTGTTTGACCACCATTAGAAGGTGTATTTATGACATTTTTAAAGTACATTCACACTAGGCACTGGCGTGTTTGACCCCCAAAGCGTGGTTTGTTAAACAGTGTTAGCACTATGAACTGTGCTGCACACTGTGCCCCACACTGGCACGGAATCTTAAATGCAAGTGTGAGTGCAGGACAGCGCGGGAGTGGCGAGGGGGGCACACCCTTAATACCTATACAAGCTTTTTTTTTCTGTTTGTTTGGTTTTAAGTACACATATCTCATAACTACTTAGGGTTATGATACCAACTTTAAAACCAATGCAAAAAAACAGCATATTTACATTATTTCAACACATTTCACAAAATGAATATGAAAGTACTGTTGCTTCCTGTCCTTTGATTCTGTAGCAAACAGTCTGTAGAAAACAATAAAATGAAACAGGTTGTGTTAGTTACACTTCACTTTTTCTTTCACAGTGCATTCTGTCACTGGAAAATCTGACTGGATTTAAAAAAAAAAAAGGGTTTGTCCACAATGACAAAGTACAATTTGAACAATGATGTAACCGGACAATTCCTTTTCGTCATTCATTTGTGGACATGTTAGTACTAGACATTCATTAGATAGAGGACATTTCTCAGCAGACTTATTGTGGTACATTTGGTTTTACCCCTAAGTTTGAGTAAATCAAATAAGAAATAGAGAGTGAGAATCAAAATATTCCCTCCATGGCATTTATGATATGTCAAGTAAGATGTGTTCTTGGACCAATATTCCCAATAGTACTGGAGCGTCATTCCAATCAGCCAATCAGATTTTAGAATTAGAGCTGGGTTTAAGACTTAACATTAACATTCTTAACATTATCAACCTATTTTCAACCCATCTTTGATTTCAGGTGTAGTTAACTTTGGGTTAGGACTATTTGGCAGAAATGTTATTCAGAGACCAACAAGATCTGCTGAAACAAAAACATATCTTACTTAATGAGTCACAGTCACATGCCAGACAACCGGAACTGGTGAAAGTTATTTTCGCATCTTTCTTGTGATGTTGACATAGAAAAATTAATTGAACTCATTACAGGGACAATACCCCAGGAGTAATTTGGGGTCAAGTGTCTTGCTCAAGCACAGGATGGTAATAGCTCATGTCTGTTTATTTCAGGGATCAAACCAGCCATTTTTTGTTCCACTTTCCAGGTGCCTTGAACCACTGCACCACACTAGCATCACATAGGTAAAGAAAAACACTTTCTGATGCTTTAATAAATTGATTGTTAAAGTTTAACTGTCTAATGGCTAATTTTATACATAGATACTTATGTATCTTCGTCTTTGTGCTTTTCTTGCTGCATATAGTCTAGCTAGCCATCTTCATGTCATGGAAATGCATTTTTATAAGTATAACAAAAGTCTGGTATCTCACTCTGAATACTTGACAGTCCAGTCAATGCTTTTTATCAACTGATTGCCCTTAGAAAATCTAATTCGAAGTCATGGGATAAATTTCCATTGCTATGCAGATGACACTCAATTATACATAACCTCCAGACCTGACGATATCACTACTACAGATAAACTTTCTGATTGTTTCAGAGACATAAAACATTGGATGACATGTAATTTTCTTCTTTTAAATTCAAATAAAACAGAGATTTTACTCGTTAGGCCACAC
>JAZGTK010004145.1:0-25301 GCA_036877625.1 Ambastaia sidthimunki
TAATGTATCATGTTATAGCGTATAATGCTCAAACAGCTCTAATGAAAGAACGATTAGGTTTCACAATAGCGAATTCATTGCTTGCCTCAATTACACACCTTCAATATGAATCAAACTGTCAGGCACTTAAAAATAATTCAGTTTGAAAAGCAAAATTGACCATTTCAATAAAATACCACCAATTATTTGAAACGAGTTCACATGAGAAAGCTACACAAAAGAGAATTGATTGCTTGCATTGTTCACAAATGCCATTTAGATTCGCTATATTATTGAGAGCAGGACTAGCAGTTATGGCTCCACGTATACACTCAAGTTTCAAGTTTTCCATTCAATGGCCAGAATATTAACACCTCATTCCTGTGTTGATCTCCCTTCCGAACAGCTGACCCTGATCCCAGCAACAGGGGCAAAAAAGCAGCACGGAAAACCACCAGAGCGGGAGGCGGTGGAGAAGATCTGCTGAAGATTGCAGCCGAGCAGCAGGAGAAGCTTCAGAAAGAGCGAGAAGAACGAATGGAGCAGATAAAACAGTTCCAGGCCGAGTTAAACAGTGCCATAGAGGAAGTGCAACAAGGGGAGGAGGTCCCTGATGGTTCTCCTGAGGTTCCACCAGCACCATCTAAGGCAAATGATCAACCGAAGCCAAAACCTAAGCCAGAACCCAAGACAGACTCTGAGGGTGTAATAGAAGAACCAAAACCCGAGCCAGAAGTCAAGGAGAAAGGAGAACATATTCTGCCAGAAGAACATGTTCCACCACCTCCAGAAGAAGAATCACCAGGCGAAGAGCCAAAGAAGAGAGTTAGGACTGGGCCCTTAGTTCCAGACACCATAATTGGTAAGATGATTGTACTGATTTACTGTAACCAAATAGTCCTTATCAGATGTGTTACCATAATGCACCACCATTTACCTGGCAGTTTTTTGGAACGAAGAACCCCCTGCATAACCCCAAGGATTCCTCACTTTTGACATTTGTACAGTGTATTTCATCCTTCAAGTGAACAGTTTTATATTGTGTCATCATTGCTGATTTGATTATAGTAATGGTTGCTGGTTCATGTGTGTGTATATATATATTCTAACAAAGAAGCAGCAACATTTGAACTGTTTGTACACCTGTTTGTTCAGATCCAGGTGTTCACTTCACCAGCGGGCTGTCAGATGTTCATGCCATCATCGGTCAGTCAGCTGAAATGGTGTGTAAAGTGAGCCAGGAGAACTGTGATGGGGTTTGGTACAAGGATGGAAAAGAGGTAAATATTCCATTTCATCAACCATGCAGAGGTTCTAGAATGATCTATACTGTCAAATAACAATTAAAATGAGACATCTTCAAAAATCTTCTAAAATGTTAATTTCTAAAGCATTGTATTTAGACATGATGCACTGAAATGATTGTGGTAAGTACACTTACAAAAATGTATCATATATTACCATGTTAAAACTAAGTTTTTTTTTTTGACATGGTACTGTTATGTTTTTTTTTTGGATATGTACCATGATACTGCTGTTTTTTCGATATGTACTGCACCACAGTATTTTTTAATTATATGAATAACCCTCTTAAAATATCTATTTAGATAACAGCCACAGATGATCTGAAAATCATCAAAGATGGGGTCGTCCATAAACTGATCTTAACTAACTGTCAAGAAAATGACAATGGAAAGTATCGCTTTGAGGCAGATGGCCGTAAAACAGAAGCAATGTTGGTCGTGGAAGGTAAACTACTTTTGTCATTAATCCCTAATTCTTAATTATAATATTAAGCACAATGATGCCAAAACAAAGGAGTAATAGAAGCTAAACAATTTTTTTTTTTATTATTTATTGTGTTTCAGACCCACCAAGGTTGAACCAAGATGATTTAAGCAAGTTCTCAGAGCCTGTGATCATCAAGGTCGGCCAAAACGCAACTTTCAAACTGGAGTTTGTTGGTCGTGAACCAATAAAAGTGCAGTGGTATAATGAGGGGGAGGAGCTTCTGGAGGATAATCATGTGCGGATTGAAAAGTCGGGCAGTCACAGTCGCCTTCTGCTTGTGAAATGTCAACGCAAAGACAGCGGAGAAATAAAACTCAAACTCAAGAATGAGTTTGGAACCATTGAAGCACTTTCAAAACTTATCGTTCTAGGTCAGTATGCAAGGGAACATTCGATCCTTATATAATTATATAATATATTTTTAACACTATAAAGTTAATGATTGGCTACAGTAAAATTACAGTAACAGGACAGTAACCATAATGAAAATATAATGCAGATAAACCCACCAACCCAATGGGACCTATTGAAGTTCTAGAAGCTTCATCCTCCTGTGTGGAGTTTAAGTGGAGAACCCCAAAGGATGATGGTGGTTCTCCTATAATAAACTATAACCTGGAACGCAACCAAATCGGGCGGAACACCTGGATGAAGCTTGGAAACATCCCGGCAGAGGCTCATTACAAAGATACAGATGTGGACCATGGAAGAAAGTACTGCTATCGCATCAGAGCCATCACTGCTGAGGGCACCAGTGATGTTTTTGAGACAGATGACATTCAGGCTGGCACCAAAGGTGAGTTACGTCTGCTTTGTTTTAGAACAAACTTTTTTTTAAGCTTTAGAACTTAAATATTTAATCAAATTCTTGGAGAACATGAGGATAAATAAATAAAATGGTCAATTTGTTACAGCGTATCCTGGACCACCGTCTACACCCAAGGTGGTCAGTGCCTTCAAGAACTGCATCACTTTGGCATGGTCTCCCCCCACCAACACTGGTGGAACCAACATTGTCGGCTACAATATGGAAAAAAGGAAAAGGGGCAGCAACTTATGGAGTCCAGTGAATGCTCCTGACCAACCAATCAAAGGTTTTCTGATGTTCAAAAGTTCTTCTAATGTTCTTTGAGGGTGATGTTCAGTGATTGAATTTTTACTAATTCATATGTCATTGTTGATCTTCTGAAGGCAAACAGTATGATGTGAAGGATGTTGTTGAAGGAATGGAATATGAGTTCCGTGTGTCGGCCATCAACTTCTCTGGTGCTGGAGAGCCAAGCACACCCTCAGAATTTGTGATAGCCAGAGATCCTAAAAGTACGTCCAGCCACATTTTGTTAATAATTTTAAAAAATCCAGACAAAAAAGCTTCACATAATTGACTCACGACTGAACTGTAGTGAACCTTTTGAACAATTGTTTTTTTCAGAACCCCCTGGTAAAGTAATTGACCTGAAAGTGTCAGATTCCACCTACACTTCGTTGTCATTGAGTTGGACTAAACCAAAGGAAGAAGAGGGGGTGCAGGATGAAGCGAAGGGCTACTTTGTAGAACTGAGGCCAGCTGAGAACACAGAGTGGAGTCGCTGCAACTCCAACGCCCTCATTTCAAATTCCTATACAATTCTTGGGCTCAAATCGATGGCCATGTACTGGGTTCGAGTGGTTGCAACCAATGAAGGAGGAGATGGGGAACCACAAGATCTGGACAACTACATCATTGCAATGCCCCCACCTGGTATTAAATAAATATGCTGTATTTTTAAAAGTATATATTTGACTGGATTTATGTTTCTCATTATCTTAAAACCTTTTATTTTGTATAATCCAGACAAAGGTAGCTGTTATTTCTAGATTACATTATCTTGGTCGCAATTTTTATAGTTTATATGGCTTTATTATTATTCTAAAACAAAGAAATCCATTTTGTCCAAATGTAAAACCGGTTGAATATATTATTTTGTTTATTCTGTGCAATCTTACTGTGTTCGTTTTAGCTTCTTTTAGTAGTTAATTATAACTAATATTATATTTAAATATTTCTCTTATTTCCTAATTGCCAAACTTGACATGCATCTACAATAATTATTTCAGCACATTTTTTGCTTCCTCTAGTCAAACTCTTTTCCTTTCAGTGAGGCCCAATTTTACTGATCGAAAAATGAAGAGCTTCATGGTTGTAAGAGCTGAAAATTCAGCCCGGGTCAACATAAACTTTGAGGTATGGCAGTTATTTACTAACCAGACATTATCATAACCTCACAGGCCATATCTGCTGATTTAATTTACATGATAATAACTCTCATCGACAGGCATCTCCTATGCCAGCTATAATCTGGCTGAAAGATGGAATGCCCGTGTCCAAACGTGTTACCGTGAGCAACACGGATGGATCATCTCAGCTTCTGATTCCATCTGCTGAGCGATCTGATACCGGGATCTACACCATCATTGTCAAGAACATTGTGGGTCAGGAGACGTTCAGCATTGAGATCAGAGTTACAGGTCAGATAACAGTAATAAAGCTCAAGTGTTTTAGACCTGAAACATAAATCGTTTATATATTTATATCTGAGGCATCTTTAAAAGGGTCCAGGACTACATCTATATGTTTATTATATATACAGTACCTATTCATACCATACATACCTATATATATTATATTATATATACACAGTATATATATATATATATACACACACACAAACACACACATATATATTTATATATATATATATATTTATACACACACACACACACATATATATATATATTATATTATGGAGAAATATTATTGATACAAAATGCCTGTAACATTTCCAGATGATCCTAAGCCACCTGGTCCAGTGGAGCTGGAAGAAAACGTGCCTGGCACCTTAACAGTTTCCTGGGAAGCTTCTCCGGATGAGAAACGAGATCATCACCTGCACTACATGGTGATGAAGCGTGACTCCATCAAACGCACCTGGCACACGGTGGCCGACCGTTTGTTCAACAACAACTTCACAGCGGTCAACATCATGCCAGGAAGAGAATATAACTTCCGCATATATGCCAAAAACGACATAGGCGTCTCTGAACCATCTGAGTCCCAAACGTGGGGCACTGTTAGGAAGAAAGGTAAGCTACTGTATCAGTGAATTCCTGATACATTTATCTGTTTGGCAGAAAAGCGACTTACAGTAAATTCAAGGTTTACATTTTTATCAGTACTTGTGTTTCCTGGGATCGAACCCACAACCTTTGCACTGCAAACACAATGCTCTACCAGTTGAGCTACAGGAACAATATGATAAAAGATAAATATTATAAAACGATAAATAAATGATACAATGAACAAATGATAAAAGATAAGTTGTTGATCTATTTAACGTATATGGTTATCTTACATCCTACAGAAAAGTTTATTCTGAACCTGGCGCCATCCAAAACTTGCAACTTTGATTCTGCGCCCGCCTTCACCGTCCCATTGAAGACGCACGCTAGCCCAGAAAAATACGAGTGTTATATGAGCTGTGCGGTGAGAGGTGACCCGGCCCCTCGCGTCACCTGGTACCGTAACAACATCAGCCTCAATACAGACCATAACTATTACATCACTAACACCTGTGGGGTCTGTTCCATGCTCATCCTGAGAGTTGGGCCCAAAGATAATGGCGAGTACAAAGTCGTGGCGGAAAATCCTTTAGGTCGTGCCGAGTGCACTACCCAGCTGTCCATCATAGGTATGTTACAAAAAAGTCTCAATGGTTTTGATAACAGCTGTATTATTGTATATGCAAATAGTTATTATTGTAAAAGCCACATATACATTTGGCAGATGCTTTTACCCAAAGTGACTTACAGTGAAGCTATACATTACAGTGAAGCTATACATTTAGAAGCTATACATCACAGTGAAGCTATACATTTAGAAGCTATACATTACAGTGAAGCTATACATTTAGAAGCTATACATCACAGTGAAGCTATACATTTAGAAGCCATACATTACAGTGAAGCTATACATTTAGAAGCTATACATCACAGTGAAGTTTGTGTTGTTTACCATGTGAAAGTGGGAATCAAACCCATGACTTGCAATCCTCTACTAGTTTTGCTTTGCTGGTTATGAAAGTATTGATAATAATTGACTAATATTTTCACTTCTGTTTTTCAGAGTGATTTATGTGTGACGCTCTGAAGGCTTCTGCGACTTCTCTTCAGCTGAAAGGCTTTTTTGGTAGCTGATCATTGTGTGAATTTATGTGTATGTAATTAGGTGTCTCTGATATAACATAATTAAAACATGAGATTAAAAAGAATGAACAGAATACTATCATAGTGTCTCAAAGTAAAAAGAAAAAAAAATGTTTGCTTCATTATCTTACACTGACATGTTTAACGTGACCCCTCTGGGACAAAGGTTATAAACACTTAAAAGTGAAAACAAGTAACATTCGCTCCTAACAGCCAGTAAATCTGTTTGCAGATGTCAGCGCTGTGCCACAACTTTCCTGTAAATATCTGAAGTTGCCTGTAAAACACAATCGTAAAACTTTTTTTCCGTTCTAACAGTAAAGAACGCTGAAATGCACCCTATAGGTAAAAACATTTTTAAAATCGTTGCAAAATATGTTACCCAGAGGCGCTCTCACATAAATGTCACCAAAATGTAAAAATAAATAAATAAATGCAATCGTAAAAGTGTTTTACTTTTCATGGACGCTATTGGCTCTTGGTTTATAGCTTCCATTATTAACTTTTCTCTGAGGGCACATGGATACATGTTGGTAATAAAAGGAAAATGTGTGAACCTGATGGCAGATGTCTGGGTTAGCGTGTACTGAGGTCAGAGAGAGTCAAGTTTAAAGCAGACAGCTGTCAGGGGGTCTGGAGGCAGGGCGGAGTCTGCCGACGGCTGCCAAACACTTACGGGCTAAAAAAATAGATCAACAGTCAGCAGAAACGCTTTATGACAAAAGGAGAAAATAGATATAATCTGTGATATTGTCACATGAAAATATGTCCTGCAAGTAACATTGTTTCATGCTGAATCATGAAATCTTGTGTCTGTGCGAGACTCATGCACACATGCTGACCAAAGCACTAAAACTTAAACTGCCTTTCCTAAAATATCCGTCCCCCAACTGTGTATGCAAAGCATGTGCATATTAAAACTTTTATTGAAAACAAACTGAAATAAATCTTAAAACAATCTGCAGGACAAATAAACACAGTCATGAGGCTTCAGGCTACTGTTTAGTTTGTAGTTTATCTGGTTAGGTGCAGGATATATTTTGACTGCCCTGATTTTAACACGGGTTAAGCAGCCAGTAATTAACTTGTGCTTGATGCACAAAGTACGTTACAAAACAAATTATATGGAAGCTTAGCTTAATGAAATCATGTGAAATCATAGTTTCAATGAACATTTCTTAAAATATTATTGTTATAAAACAAACATAATTATCGAAGCATTTTAGCAGGTATCCATGACAATGTGCTGTATGCTAAAGAATATTTAGCTATGACATAAAACCCAAACTTTGTTTAGATGATGTCATTTGGTATCCAAAGCAAACCAGGGTGAAGGACACAAGCATGACTTTTTTTACCAGTAGTATTTACCAGTAAATTTATTTTGTTAGTTTGGTTTTATACTTTCTTCTAGGGTCCTATTCCAGAACACAAGCAAATATAAATAAATTCCCAAAACATTTTACTGAATAACACAATGCAAAACTTGAGTTGCTTCTTTACTGTGCAAAAGACCAATCAAGGGCGCTCATCCAAGCGAGGTCATCGCTAATTTGCATAATAGGTGTCACTTTGGTCTTGACTTGCTCATGGCTGCCACAAAAGAATGAATTAATAAACCAGGCAGGAGACGGGTACACGCTTCAAGCTGTAAATATGTCATACTTAAATATATGATAACATAAATATTTAGAGAAACATAATTGAGCCTCGTATATTAGTATGCATATAAATATGTGCATTTCCAACCACCTTGATCCACAGAAATCTATTACATTTCCACAAGGATTTAGGGAATTTTGTATTATGCAAATACATTCAACATTTTAATCACAACACGTTCTAATCACTCTCCTCTGTCCGGTAATTTGTAAATTTATTCATATCTGAACTTGTTTTGTCCTTCTGGAAGGCAGTGCGCTCATACTGTACAGTCTTTTTGTATTTAAACCTCCATTTCTCAGGTTGTGTCTGTGGTCTCATTTTAGCTGCGTGCCGCTCCACATATAGATGTGCAGAAATTTCTTATCAAGCTCAGCTTTGGCCCCCAAGGTGTCCTTTATCAAAAATGATGTTCTTCCCCTGTGACAGCGGTCAGAATATATTGGCATTCCTGCATGGGACCTTAAAAACACTTGTCATTACTTCTGCTTCCAGCTTGTGGTAGGAATCAAATAAATTCTGTTTCACTGCAGGGAGTTTCTACCTAATCCTACATGTCCTGATGTGAACTTGAGGCTTGGCATCTTAAGTACGTCTTAATGAAATTAATCTATTGGATTTGCCTGTATGATTGATACGCTATACCTAAATGTAAACTCTAATCTACTCTGTTGAAGCTTTACATCACCCAATCTGATTTACGACAGGTACTCACAGAGAAACGTATTGCTCCGCTCCCTTTCCATAGAATTATAAAATGAACTTTTTGGATGCCGGCCATTATAATTGCCAGCGCAGACAGACTTTAGAGTGGCAGTTAAAAACAAACTTAAAGCAATGGTGTGTCATCTGTAACCTTGAGGTTTGAAAAGCATCGGCTGACCCTGTTTAAAAAAAACATCTGTGAGATTTTTTAATGTCAGTCGGTTGTGAAGGTTAGCGATTCTTACCACTCTGACTAAAATCCCAGCCCTTTCACAATGTTGGTTAATGTTCTCCAAAAGTTGTCTCAAAGTTATCAAATACATTCTTGCAATAACATTTGTAGAATGTTTTTGAAATGTTATACATCATATTTGTGCGTGTGTGTGTATGTGTGTGTGTGTGTGTATAAAAAATGTTTCTCTTATGTATTTGATGGAATGCTTTAAAAACATCACAAAATTAAAAAAAGTTTAAATAACGTTCTTATACCAAGCAATAACATAGTGTTATGAACATATAGTGCTTAAAAACTGGATGTTTTGAACATGTCTAGAACTTTTAAAATAACTTTTAACGTTTTTGTTAGGGAAACGTTCTTAAAAATGTTCGCTGGGAAAACTTTGCAGTCCCCTGCCATGTTTGGCTGTCGTTTAGAAACATTTTCACTTAAATCTCTGACTCATTCCTGTCACACCGTTGAGTCGGTGTTTAATGTTGCAAATGTGCTTTAATGTTCAGTTTAGGAGCTAAATATTCCATGTTACAGCTGAACGTAGCAGACTGATGATATAAGAACATCTGTTAGGAGTTATGTAACCTGTGATGATGCAATACACAGAAATACTGTGCTTATCTTTCAAATGAACTGGGAATAAGCAATGAACACTGAGTCTTTATTAATGCACTGAATATCTTGCATATTCTAGATTTCATTAGTAATTCGAGCTGAATTGTTTAACTTATACTAGTAGCTAATTAGTTAGCATGTAACCCTAAAGTGATTCATATTCTATGCTTTTCGTGGCTGTTTCTATTTAATGGCCTTTTTCTTGCAATATGGTTTAAAATTGTATGTTTAACCCCTTAAACACCATCATAAATGCATTTCAAATAAAATACCTAATTGATAAAAAAAAAGGTCAATTACGCTCTGATTTAAGGATTAGGCATTTGGTGGGTCACACTCATTTTGTAATATCCTTTAGGTCTGTATAAGATATAAGAATTAATTTAGTGCCACAAAAATCAATGTGGATATGTTATCTCATCAAAGACATTATCTGGTATTCATTCAGTACCTCCCCTTCCTGTAGGGGGCGACCTCTCACTGAGCCCGGAGACACTGGCAGGCAGTCACAGGGCTGTTAAGTTTGTGTTAGAGGAACATTGCTATTAAATTCCTTGATGGATTTTATTAGCTTTATGAGACACTGTGCTGGACTATCAGACTGTAAGCAGGGCTTAGAGACAGGAGTCCATTTGGCCGTTGGTAAGTTAATTACCAATATACTGTTGCCCTCAACATGGCTGTAGTCATTGCGGAAAATAATTATGTTTAGACGTCTGGTCAATATCTTAAGCTGCTTTACGGTTTGGGAATAAGTTCCACTGTCAAATTCAGTTTGCAAGTTTCGACATTAACATTCTTTTTACATGCAAGTTAACTTTAAAATCTTAATCACAATGTTTGACAACCAAAGAAATAAAATACATCTACAAATGAAGGGAGTTCAGAGCTGATGCAGTAAAACGTATCACTGGTTTGCATAGTAAGTGGTTTTCAAGATCAAGGTCTGATTTATTTGGGTCTGTGTTTTTGTTTCATTGCTGACATTCGATTTGTTTATCTGAAGCAGTCCATTATGAGTCAGTGATTTGTTTGCTAAGAATGTGTGATGTGTTGTCTCACAGATGACTCATGCTGTAACGTTAAGACAAAACATATTCTGTGCTTCTCCTGAGCAGACACCTATATGTGCATCCAACCTTTTGTTAATCTCTGAAACATTTGCCTCCGCAGGTTTGATGTATTCCTATTGATTTTGTCATGTGTGTGATGTGTCAATCATCATATAGCAGCTTCTGAAGTGTGCTGTCTTTATACAATCTTTTTTTGTTCGTATGTGACAAACAGGGTCAATACTTTTTATTAACATTTAGAGATAAGTGTTGCGCAATGTTTAAATACAATGTTGATACCACATTGATTACTTTAAAAGGATAGTTCACCCAAAAATGGAAATTCTTGCTGCCCAGTCCTAGCAAGAATTAATTTAGGCTCTCAGGCCTTTCAGCTAACATTGAATAGCTAACACTGCCTTTCAGCGAACACTGAATTATGTTCTCAGAATGTTGGGTAACGTTCTATTAAAGTTCTCGCTGTAGTGTTAATAGAAAAAAATTTTAAACGCTGAACATTTTAACATTTTTATGTGCAGATTATACTTGCTTGTTGAGACTATCTGGTGTTCTTAATAATGACCTTGGCTAAAAAAAACTTTCAGTACTATCAGGAGAAGAACTGATGAATCAGTCGATGAATCAGTTTAAACTGACTCATGTTTTAGTTTAAAGTTGTTTAAACCCACCTCCAACAATTTTAAAAGCCTTAGTCATGCTTTCTATACAGTCAGCTAAGATTTGTAGGCACGGTTCCAAAAAACCTTGTTGTCTGCTGCCTCCAGAGTCTTCTGAGACAATTCTTCTAAGCAATTTTTATCAATAAATGTTGGTATTAATTGAATTATGTTTATAATTAAATTTCCTTGCTTTGTCTACTGTCTTGGATAGATTCTTTAATAAGCTCTTTGCTATGCATCATGGAATTGCTTTTTACAGCAAAATACGGTTTAAAATTTGGCCAAACAAAGGCACCTACATAGACAGCTCTCAGGATTTTGGAACCGAGACATTGAAACATAATTTTGGTCCTTCTAAATGTGACAGAACTTCAGTTTAAATGCTTCAGTGTCCTTGTCAAGTTAAAGAACGTGTGTAGCAGGTGTCAAGATTTAAAGTTAACATGCTTTACAGTCCACGTGGCCTATAAAAACTAACCCCTACTGATTGAGGCATCGGATCTCAAAAATGTTCTGCCAGTGGACCGAAGGCTCATTTTCAGCCATACGGCCGGAGCCAAGAAACATGCGGTGAGAAAAGATTCAGGGTCTAAAGTGTAACCATGTACAGCATGTTTGATTAACCCAAGATTAACACTTTATTAACGTGCCAAACAATCACTCGCTGTGAAACCCCAGCTAATAGGAGCGTTTGTAGTACATTGGCTGACGCTCTCTCAAAGTTATCAAGAAACATTTTTGCATTAACGTTAGTAGAACTTTTCTTAATGTTATATAGCATAAATCAAAACAGTTATTCTTAAGTTGTTAGGAAAATGTTTTAATGTTACAGAATGTAAAAATTGAATAATGTTCTTTGGGTCAAGAAAAAACATCCAAAAAACTGGATGTTTTGAACGTTCCAGAACATTTTTGGAACATTTTTAATGTTTTTGTTGCTTAATGGAAACATTAGGGAAACATTCTTACAACCTAAAATTGCTAGACGGGAATGATTCAATGATACAGATCACATTGTAACCCTATTCGTATCTCAGCCTATTGAAGTTGCACTGGTACAATATTCATTGATAAGTTAACAGATGTACATACGACTCAGGGAGGATTTAGAGTGTTTTATTAGACACATGAGTTTCTGCACATACTTTGAGCAGTCAGAGTTGTTTACACTTTGTACAGTTTTTTAAGAGGTACGTCTCTAAATCAGTCGCGAGGCAGTTGAGGAAACACACGAGGCACATAGTGATTTATTAGCACATTGTGACATTTACGGTGGAACGATCATGTTTATATGTAGCATGTGACCTATCAAATGACTATGTAACCTGCTACAAGTTCAAAACAACCAGCTTGCGGAACCCTATAATGTCAAACACATATATATCAAAGATTTTAAACTACTTGAGATGTGTAGATATAAAGCTTAATATATCTTTATTAGATGTTTTTGATAGGTCAAAGGTAGCATGAAGACGTGATAGAGTTTAAGAGGGTCAGCTAAGAAGCACAATTTTTATTTTTACCAAACAAACAACCTCAGATATACCCAGCTGCATTGATTTCTGAACTCATACCAACTCAGTTAACAATTTTAGGTTGTAAGAACGTTTCCCTAATGTTTCCATTAGTACCAAAATGTTATGTTGAATGTTCTTGGAACATTCAATCTGTCTAGTTTTTTAGACGTTGTAGTAACGTATCATTTTTAAAACAATCTACTAACAACTTTTTGATAGAAGATATATAATGTCAAAAATACATTCTACTAATGTTACCGAAAGAACATTTTAATAACTAAAATGTTAGCCAACATTCTGAGAATGTGTTAACTGGGATAAACCCAGCTGCATTGTTTCCTAAACTCACACACAATAGCAGCATTTTCTACAACTTTTTAAACTGTGCTGTGCTGCCAATATGAGAGAAAATGTTTCAAAAATGAAAGCTCTTATGAGTCTCTCAGGGCAGAGTGTGGTGTGTTGCCTGCTTCAACTCTCTCTCTAATGAAATTTCGTGAAGTACAAATACTTATTCATTTCCTGTCCTGCAACGGGGTACAAAAGTCTAAGACCACCAGTTTGCTTTTTATAACAATTTGGTTTATAAGTTGAAATCACAAAATGTTATGAGCTTTATTTTCCAAGTATTTGATATTTCCATCTTTTGGTTTGTGTGAGCAACGTAATCTATGTAACACGTTATCCCAGTATAATACGAGAATGTTTCAAAGAGCATCTTTGTGTGTGTTTCAATGCCAGCAAGGAAACAAGACATTTTGTACAACAATCAATGTCACAAATTATTTTAAAGTATTTAAGATGTTTTATAATCCTAAATCCTTCATTTTCAGATTCAGCTTAGAGAAACTGGACAACAACAATAAACAATTTTTGTCTTGTTTATAACAGACAAATTTTAAAAAACAGGTAATAATCCTTAAAAGTAATTTATCTGAGAAACAAAGATATTAAGCAAAGTTTACGTTTACAGAGACTACATCTTGAATTGTTCAAATAGTTAATTTGAATCACAAATATAATTACATTTAGTGAATTTCTTAGTGCCTAAAACAAGAACAAAACAATTGCCAAGAAAAATAAACAATTCGAGATAGATTCTGGTCAGAACTGAAAACAAGACTTATTGCTAAAGATATTTACCTTGTTGTAGGGATGATTACGATCAAAATTCTAATTTAGCTTTTTCAATTACAAAAATTCGTTCCGTGAATTTGGCCTTAGACATTTAAACCTCGCTCAACATTTTTGTGGATGAACATAAGTCTAGGGATCAGTCAAAACATGTCACCCCAGCATACCTCCATGATGTGTGTTGAGCTCCTTTTAATGCTCCGAGCCAAAAACAGTGACACCTCCTGACGCCTCCCGTCACACAGCACAAGGCCAAAAATGAGTGTCATGTGGGGTCTCTTTAACTCAATGTCACTCTGTGTCACCTGGCTCTCATCCTTGTTCAAAAATGTATCACCCCACCCTGGATAGTTTACATTACTGTTGGGAAGACTGTGAAAAAGTACATAACACACACTGTCTGGCCAGACTCATGACCACACTTCAGTCAAGCTGTGATTGGCCCCTCTCAAGAGAATTTGGAACACACACAAGTGACAGATGACATTTCAATGAATCATCAGCGCAGTGGGGTCCTGTAATTACACTGAAGGTGTTAGAAAAACATTGTCATCAGCTGTAATTCTTTAAGCGATGCTAAGGCCTAGCGATCAAGTGATCTTAAGAGACTCTAAAAACGGAAGGTGAATGATTAATGGAGTGAGAACTTGTGATTAGGGAAGGCAAGGAGGGCAGTAGGGCACGTTTTGTGGTGTTAAGATCATCCCCTTTGTTTACCTGTTTGATGATCACGGGCAAATTTAAGAGGCATAAAGTGGCTTTGGGTGTTAAATAGATTCAAAGTGTTTGTCTAAAGCCATGTGCAAGAAAAATCTCTCATTATGTACAGAAACACCCATGAAACATAAAATAAGTTATTAAAATCACCCTGTTGCTATTTTCTAAATTGAAAATGCAAGGTGATCTGTCAAGTGCATTTGCAATTTTGCTTGGTTTACCAAAAAATAACACTTTACAACAAGGTTCTGTTCAGTAACGTTACTTGACAAGTAATAGTTTATCAGCATTTATAAGTATTTGCTAATGTTAGTTAATTCAAATACAATTGTTTACTGTTTGTTCATCTTTTTTCTTCTTTTTCTTCGTGTTTCTTCATGTTTGTGCATTAGCTAATGTTACTGTAACAGACACAATCTTTGATTCTAAAAATGTCTTAGTAAATGTAAAAATTAACTTCAAGATAAACAAACACAGATGTTCATTGTTACTGTAGGGTAAAGTCTCAGCGGGTAAAACTGAAATTAGATCTGACTAAAGGTACCAAATGAATCAAATCACATGATTCAAAAAGGGATTTTTTGTGCAACATGTCCTGATTTAAAGTGTTATTTCTTATGGTCGCAAAAGCTCCTTTTCTGTGGGACAACTGCAGAAAAAGTCTCCGCTCAGCCTCTGTGTTGACTTCTCCTCAATTTCTACAGTGAAGAATGACTATTATCGGCCAAAGCAATTTCTGGTGTGACAGCTGCAATGTTTTCAAAATTACTGGTCGCGCTTTCAAAGTAGACACCCATTTTTTCCCTCGTCACCAGGCAGATCTCTGTCCATCAGGAGCCAGTATGAGTGTGGCTGTTATTTGTAAATGCAAATGTAAAACACAATTTATCATCCGTCATCAGATATGGTTTACTTGCGTGGGAAATAAACAAAGGTCCAAACCTTACACTGCTTTAGTTTAGATAGGCGACCCAAATGTGTGTACTATCAGACTTGAGTAGCGATGACCCCTACAGGTTATTTGATGCACTATATTTACAATCACAATGAAAAAGGACGTTTTTTGTTGAAGAGAACTTCAGTACTTGACAGTGTCTGATACAGTGTCTAAATATTATCATAATGTTGTCCCATTATCATCACCAACTTTGGATTAAAGTTAAAAAAGTTAAACTAGAAAGAAAATTGCAAAACACATTAAAATGTGTCTGATATTTTGCCATTTTTTTATTGTTTTTTTAGTATTTGCAGATAAAATTGCAGTTAATCTTAATTAAAGGCAAGATCAGAGGCAACATGTGGAAGAAATCAAAAGTGTGTGATCCGACCGGAACAGGTCAAGGTAAGACTCAATATTAATTTAACTTTACTATCACTCCTCTCATGTTATTATAACCAATAATAATAATCTGGCATAATCATCATAATAGTTAAACAGTATACGCTGGAATTATTAAGACCAGATTTTTTCTGTGGTATTGATGCACTTTTTTATATCATTAAAACACATGCAAACCTGCAAGTCTTTGTTTTGCTAACAGTGTGTTAAAATTTTGTGATTCTGTTTTTAGCGGGGATCAAAAAGAAATCTAAAGTTCCCGGAGTGATGATCACGCAGTTCATGGAGGAAATTCCGGAAGGAAAAAGCCATCCAGACTTCACACGCAAACCAATCGCACTCACCATTCAGGAAGGTCTGATATTCCTAACTTTATATACATTATATAAACTTTTGATGATGTACATAGTGTGAATAAAGATGAAGCAGAAAAGTTTTTGGTTTAATCATTATTTCTGTTTGGTCACCACAGTTTTTCTTGTCTAAACTTACAGGTAAACTGGCAGTTTTTAAGGCTATTGTTGTAGGAGATCCAACCCCTACTGTAACATGGGCTAGAAACAATGGCGAGATTTCAGATCCAAAGAAGTATCAAACCAAGTTTGACCCTGTTTCTCGTGAACACACTCTTGAGGTGAGCCAAGTTTTCATTGCGTTCCAAAATGATGCAATATTCAAGTATTTATATTCATTACGTGACTCAACTGTTCATCCTGTATTTTAGATGCCAAATGTTTCTTCGCAACAAGCAGATACCTACAAGTGTTTTGCTACCAATGAATTCGGGAAGGCTATGGTCACTGTTATCTTAAATGTAATTGAAGGTACAATAATTAGGCCTTTTCCATTTTTCCCAAGTCCTGATTTCAGCCTTTTGTAATGGCTGTGTGTGTTCTGTTATATATTTAGTGGGATACAAGAAAGACAAAGCAATACAGGAAGCTTGTAAGTACAACGTATCTGCGTAATCTGACTCTGTATAAAACTGTAATCTGAAGGAATCAAACAAAACTGAATAAGTGTTTGAATCAGTTTATGTGATGACTACTTTTCAGATTCAACAGATCCAAAGGAACTCAAGTCTGTCCTGAAGAGAAAAAGGTGTTGTTAATCTTATGATGTAAACTGAAAGTTATTTCAGGCAATCTTTACACTGTATACTTGTTGTTTTTGTCATTATATTGCAAAGTATGAACTGTTGATTTTTCAGAGAGTTAGGGAGATATGGTTTCCCCAAAGCTTTAATAAAGTTTGCTGATACAAAAAATAAAGAAAGAAAAATTGTAGGAAATGAGTTTTAAAAGTTTGATATTGTCCTCAGACTTTTCCTAAAATATACTCCATAACCTATAGCGATACTCTAACTTTAATCAACTTTGAATTGTCTTTTAACCCTGCAGTAAAGTTCGTCCGAAAACCGAAGCAAGGAAAGATGGTGAAATTGACCCAAAATTCTGGGAGATTTTGCTGAGCTCTGATAAGAAAGATTATGAGCGCATCTGTGCAGAATATGGGGTGACTGACTTCCGCTGGATGTTGAAAAAACTGAGTGAGATGAAAAGAGAGAGAGAAGAAGAGCAAGCAGAGGTTCGCTGGGAAAAACGCCAACTATGGCTTTGATTTGTTGTTGTGTAAACTGATATTGTCATGTTTCTTCTCACAGTTTGTCAAAGGCATGTCCAACCTCAAACACATTAATGTGAATCCTGATGGAACTGCTTCATTTGAGCTTGAGCTTAACCTTCTAGACCCCAGCAGTAGGATTTTCATCTACAAGGTGAATTGGCTGGTTATTATAAACCCATCCAAGCTCATGTGTCCACCCGTAGAACAGAACAGGTGTTTCAGAACAGGTGTCTTTTGGTTTCTTGCTTAGGATGGAGAGATGACACCATATTCTCAAGATCTCGATATGGAGATGAAGCACAGCCTGAAACAAGTAGGCAAGAAGTATATCTTCACCATCAAGGATCTTCTCCCAGATGATGGAGGCCTTTACCAGTTAGACGTAGAGGATGTCAACGTGTTCTCAACTGAATTTAAGAGTGAGTTAAAGTAAACCCTGCTAATAAACCAGCTTAAACTAGACTTGTTTCCCAGTCTGCTCAGGCTGGTCTGGTTTTATAGGGGTTTGGGCATTTCTCACCTGGTCAGGCTGAGGAACAAATCTGCCAATCATCTAAACCAGCTAAATGCCACCTTGGCCAGGCTGGGAGGCTAGCTTAAACTAGTTAAGACCACACCTGCTTAGGCTGGTTTAATTTGTATGTTTTATCTGGGGATTTTATGTAGTTTGCCATGTATGAGACAGAAAATTTAAACAGGTGATTAAAATCTTTCTTGTAGTCCCAATGGTGGATTTTGTGGTGAAGTTGAAAGATGTGAAAGCCATGGAGAGGGAGGATGCCATTTTTGAGTGTGTCCTTTCCAAACCCTTATCCAAAATCATGTGGGTGGGCAAGAACAATCGATTAGAACAAGGAGATAGGTATGACATCACTGTGTCCGAAGACAAACTCATCCACAGACTGGTGGTTAAAGACTGCATGCAGGTGGACAAAGGAATCTACGCAGCCATGGCTGGAATTAAATCCTGTAATGCCTGGCTTGTGGTGGAAGGTAGGAAAAATATCTAAGCATTTGTGGATTGTTTGTCAGTTGATCGATATCAATGCTGGGAAGCAATTAAACCAAAATACAGTCCCTGCTAACAATTTAAGGTGTTATGCTAAATGCTCCAGGAATGTTCAAAAAATGTTCATATATTTTAATATATAATATATAATGTTAAAAAAGTTCTACTAATGTTACTGCAAGAACGTTTTTGAGAGAACTTTTAGAGAACATTGGCCAATGTTCTAAGAATGTTCCCTGTTAACTGTGGTAGGTGATTGATTTTAATGAACTGATTAAAAAATAGATCCATTAATAAAATAGATATTGTTTAAACATTTTTGTTACTTAATAGAAACATTACAGAAACATTCTCACAACCTAAAAGGGTTAGCAGGGATATAGATTGTTACAAGTTTTCCCATCACTGGATGTGTTTCATTTGGTCTACAAGTTTTGTTTATACTTGCATACACTGTTTTCCTGCCACGAACCAGCCGATAACACACAGGAGCTCAAAGGCAAAAAGAAAGCCAGGAAAACAACTCAGGCCGGCGGGGCGGGTGTTGACCTGGAGAAGATCGCTGCGGAGCAGCAGGAAAAGCTTCAGAGAGACAGAGAGGAGAGCATAGCGGCTATTAAAACAGCCAGTGAGGAGAAACAGACCACAGGTGTGGTGGACAGGGCTGCTCCTGCATCTCCTCCTGTAAATAATTCTGGAGCAGAGAAGGAGAACCGAGGAGGAGCATGTGGAGATGCTGGAATGTCTGGAGGTGAACAGTCTGTGCCTGATGCTGGAGAAAAAGACACTGGGAAACAAACTGGAAAAGGTATGAGAGACAAATGTATCTATTTGATGCAATCTTACTATGATGATTTTTAAAGATAGAACTGTGCAGAAGTCTCAGGCCAATGTTAGATTTCAACAATGATGTTTAAGCAGTGGTAGCAACCATTCGATTAGAATGCAACCAGAAAATACAGGAACTTTGTATACAGTATTAAAACAGTAAAAAACGATTAAACGGTTTCTAGGATAAAGTGGCAAGTATTTGGTGTGACCTCCACTTACACTTCAGCATTAGCAGGAACCTGTCGGGCTCTTAATCCAAAATGAAACGGAACCATAATTTCTAATTTTAATCTAATGACTTCAGTACAGTCTCCTCAAAAGAGTTCAAGAAGTTCCTAGTGCCAAAAGAGGTCACACTAAATACTCTTTTACCTGAAAAAAGCTATTTTGTTCTGACAATTGTGTTTTTTATTCTGTGTACATATTCCTGTATTTTCTGTTTGTATTTTAATAAAGAGGAGAAATAAATCAAAAGGTTTTTAGGATGACAGGCGTGTCCAAACTGCTGACCGGCTTGTGTTCAGGTATAAAAGAAAATACAGGAAAAACAGCAGGAGAAAAGGCGGCAGGAGTTTCCAGACAGAAAGTTTCAGAAAGTGAAGGTGTGACCACAGGTTCTGACGCAGACCGAACATCTGGAGACAAAAACGGTAAGAAAAACAGTAAGAACTGGTGCTGTACTTCAGATCTCAATAAAGAAACGGGGCCTGTCCTGAAGTCATTAGTGTCATCTTCAGTACATTGGCTTTAATTAATAGGAGCAAGTGAAGTGTTGACAGTATTTTCATTGCCATATTCATGTTTAGCCACTGTGTGGCACTCTCTATGAATGATATCAGCACAACATGATCATGCTACAGTAGAGAGACTGCACAGTAATTATTCGCTACAGCTTCAGCTAACAAGATTAATAGCCTGTACTGAGAAGAGGGAAGTAATTTAGGCAGTTTAGGCGAGTGATTTATAACTCAAATGTAATTGATCTATCCAACGGTATTAATTAGCTTCCATTTGGCAACTCTGTGATTAACTAGCAAAAGCTTTAATCTTGCAAATATGCACATTTTTTTCCAAGGTTGTTCTAATACTTTTTTTGTTACTTTGTTGCTAAATGCAAGTTTCTCTTTGCGTTTTTGTGCGTTGTGTAATAATGTATTTGCTGCACTTTACATGTATTATTTACAATTAAAATCATCAAGAAATAGTTATATGCTGAATTTATAGTGATCTGTCTCAAAAATAAACTTCAGAAGTTCGTCAGAATGACTTAAACCACATGCACAAAACTTCAAATGATGATCATAATAATAAAAATGTGACGTGACATGTTAAACATGACACACTGATTTTGATCTCAGTGTATGTGTCAAGTTTTTAAAATAAAAAATTAAACGTTTCATCTATCTGGTTTGACTTGAGAGAGGTACAGATCAAGGCTGGTTTTAAAACAGGGCCACAGGCTAGAGATTAATGGTGGGGTTCCCTCAACACAGGGCCTGGGTCAACATTACCTTTAACTTGGTCCTCTAACTCTGGATTTGTTTTAGATGATCAGGTTCACTGCACCACTGGTCTGTCAGATGTTTCTGCTGTGAGGGATGAACCAGCAGAACTAAACACTGACAGCGTTGATGGTGTCCCGTCTAAGGATGGACAGAAGGTGAGTTAATGATGAACTGTAATTAGTAATGGTTGTAAAAGGCTTCTTTTGTAACTGCTGGTTACATCTCACCTGTTCACTTTGACTAGTTGTCCTCCAATGATGATGTGAGTGTATCTAAGGATGAAGGAACACAGAAGTTAAAAATAAAAAGCTGTGAGGATTCAGACTCAGGGAAGAATCAGTTTAAAGTGAATGAGTGCAAGACTGAAGCCATGGTTAAAGTTGGAGGTACTGATTTTTCAGTTGGTATATCAGTTATATTAACAATTATTGGCATGAATTTATCAAATCTAGTCAACTCTAATCTAAATAACTCTGAACATAATCCTTCTAAACATTGCAGATCTTCCAAAATTTGACCCAGATGACTTGCACAAGTTCTCTAAAACTGTGGTCGTCAAAGTTGGCCAAAGTGCTTCCTTCAAGATGCCAGTCCCAGCCCAAAATTCAATGGAGATCAACTGGTTTAAAGATGGCTTGGAGCTTTTTGATGGTGGCAGCATAAAAATAGTCAAAGATCTAAACCACAGTCGTCTTCAGATAAAAGACTGCCTGCGATCTGACTCTGGGGAAATTAAGATCCAGCTAAAGAACCCTTTTGGTACAGCAGAGGCCTTTTCCAGGCTTATTGTGCTTGGTATGTTTCTATTTGATTGAATTTTGCATGGAATATATTCTGAAATAAATATTTATAAGCTTTAAATATTTATTATATTTTCTAATACATAATAACTCATACAGTCACATTTAATTGAAACATTAAGCATTTCAAACAACACTGCCACCCCTACAGACAAGCCCGGACCACCACAGGGCCCAATAGAAGTGATTGACAGCTCATCTTCTGTCATTGAACTGAAATGGAATCCACCACAAGACACTGGAGGCTCAGAAGTCACAAACTACCTGGTGGAGCGACAGCAGGTCGGGCAGAACACGTGGAAGAAGGTCTGGGATGGTTCAGCTGAGCGCTTGTCCTTCAGAGACAGAAATGTTGCCCATGGCAAAGAATACATCTACAGAATCTACGCAGAGAATTCTGAGGGTATCAGCGAACCTTTGGAGACCAAAAGTATCATGGCTGGAACTCTAAGTGAGAAGCTACGTGGTGTTGATCTTTTATATATGCTACAAATTTGTTTAAAGGCTTTGTGTTTTATTGGCTGGTGCTATGAAATAAGTATTTCTGAGTTTTAAATTAGTGGACCACACTTCTGTGTTGCAGTATTCCCTGGTCAACCAGCCCCTCCAAAGGTGGTCAGTGCTTTCAAGAACTGCATCAACCTCACATGGACTCCACCTGAGAAGGATGGAGGAACCAACATTTTGGGCTACCAGCTGGAGAAATGCAAGAAAGATACGAACCAGTGGGTTTCTCTGAACCCAGTCAGTGAACCCATTCAAGGTACCTTTGCTTTATTTCCAATTATTGAGGGATTCTCATTCAATATAACTGGGCTTCTGGTTGAACTTGGGTTATATTATTAATTCTGTTATGTTCTTGTTGGCTTTCAAGGCAATATCTATAAATAATATTTTTGAATGCCGTAAGGTAGTAATAATTTAAATTTTAACATAAGTTTTTTTATTAAATAAATTGTTACGGCCTTATTAGTACACAGTTTATTTATTAATAGGATTTAGTGCTTCCCAAAGCGCTAGTATATCAGGTCACTGTAAATAACTCGGTTTCATTTTTTCATTCTCACTGTTAATTATCATATCCAGCTGTTTGAGTTGCCCCACCAACCAAACTGCCAACACCACTGTCTCATTAACTGAAACCTTCTCTGCATTGCTGTGAAAAGCTTCCTTGAATCCAGACAGCATCTCCCGGTGATCTTCTTGTAATTTCTACACCTCGTAAATGCAGCATCCAGACATCTCATCCATTCCAAGAACACACTGATATCAAAGCATCTCGCTCTCCTCTCTTCTCTTGAGCCTTCACTGTCCACTAATGGAATTAATGTAACACGGCCTCGTCCATGATTAAAGGACCATGTGATAGGCCGCTTTGATTTCCTTTCATACCGCCTCGTGCCATTTCCTCTACAAAATAATCTGAGCTGTAATTGGTTGCTTGTCATTTAGGTTTTTATTTTATTTGTCAGCCTTTAATGTACAGGACAGTGGAGAGAAACAGGAAGGATATGTTGAACTGGCTTGGGGGCATGACACGACCAGATTCGAACCTGCAACCGCACAAAAGCTGTTTGCCGTGTTCCATTGGGCCACAGCTCGATTATAGAATTTGTTTTATCCTAAAGGATTAACAGCACACCAATGCAGTAGAGTTTGAGATGACACTAAAGTTTTAAATTTGATGAAATTCAGAATTTTTTCATTAAAATTATTATTTTGAAAATGAAATTTGTAATTAAAAATGTTGCATTTTATTACAAAAATGAAAACATTTGAAGCATGTTCATAAGAGGTCTCGGTCTTTCTGACCTCATTGTGAAGGTCTCCAAACATGTTGCTTATTAAATCGTTGTCTTTGACTTGTTACTATGACGATTAAACAGCTCTGAAGTACGCAGTGAAGGATGTTTCTGAAGGATCTGAGTATGAGTTTAGAGTATCAGCTATTAATATGTCTGGAGCAGGAGAACCCAGTGCTCCATCAGTGATGGTCTGTGCTAAAAACCCCAACGGTGAGTTGTGTTCACAATAGTGTATAAAAATATGTTTCTAATGAAACCTATTGTTTTCTTAAAACCAATCATGTACAAGTAAATGCTTTAAAGATACTCAAAATAAACATTCTCAAACCTGTTTGATTTTAATATTTTGCAATTTTCACACTTGATTTACAGTAAGGCCCTATTTCAAAGATCCAGTGGACTTCATGGTTGTGAGAGCAGGAAATTCTATCAGAATCAAAGTCAATTTTGAGGTACTTTTTAATATTTGTATGTAAATTGACTCTTTACTAAGCCCCGCCTTGAAACAGTAACAGTACTTGCAAATCCTACCTTAGCAACTGTTGCCGTTTACCATATTATCACACAAGCATTTGCTTTATTCTGAAGTCATAAAAACTTTCAAAAAAAACAAAGCTTGCAGTGCCCCTGTATTATTTAGAATAATATCCAACGCTTGAAAAATAAATAAAACACCCTGTTTGTAGAAAACTGATTCTGTGCTGTTGGATGTTTTTAAAGCAGGCTTAAAGCAGAAGGGCAGTTTGACATTTTGACTGATCTATAATCAGTAACAACTTTCAGTATATTGTTTTCTTATGACAACGTCTGTGTTTAGGGCTCTCCACGGCCTGACATCACATGGCTGAAAAATGACGAAGCTGTTTCCCCCTGGGTAAATGTCATTAATGTTGAGAATGCGTCCACACTCGTCATTCCATCTTCCAAGTTTTCTGACTCCGGTGTTTATACCATCATGGCAAAAAACTCGAGTGGACAGAACAGCTTTGACATAGAGGTCAGAGTAGCAGGTAAGTCACCAGTAAATAAGATACAAGACATGCATAGACCTGTATACATTAACTGATACATATATTATTCATATTACTAAAATAATTTTTACATCTTAATGCTATTTAGTCTGTTTAGTTTAATGCTGTCTGTCTGTCTGTCTGTCTTTTTCTCTCTGTGGCTACAGACGAACCAAATACATACAATTTAAAATACACTAAATACATCCTCTCTCTTTCTCTCTCTCGGGCTACAGATGAACCCAAGCGTCCAGGCCCAGTGGAGCTGGAACAGGTGGTTTATGGTAAAGTCATTATCACATGGGCTCCATCTCCAGACCAGAAACTGGATGATCGACTGCATTACCTAGTGATGGAACACGATTCCAACACACGGGTTTGGCGGGTCATAGCCGACCGCCTGTTCTGCAACACTTACACTACCTCTGTCCAATCAGGTCGTGAATACCACTTCAGGGTGTATGCAAAAAATGATATGGGTCTCTCCGATCCTTCTTTGTCGCCAACGTGGGGTGTCAGCGACCTGAGAGGTGAGCTGCTGGACAGAACAAGCAGATGATGTAGAAATAGGAGTGGTCATGTCCATTAAACTGCCATATCAATCAATCTTTTCAACCTGGTCTATAAACGCTAACCCATTTTCCTGTTTCCAGTTCCACTAGTTACAAATATTCCAGCTAGGCTAACTCTTGAGCGTCCACCTTCCATCTTGGTTCCACTGAAAGTCCACAGTCCTCCGCGAGGCTACCAGTGCTACATGACTTGTGCCGTCCGCGGCTTCCCCACACCACGCGTCTTGTGGTATCTGAACGGTATCTGCATCAACTCTGACAACAACTACTACATCACAAACGCGTACGGCGTCTGCTCGCTGTACATCCTCCGAGTGCGGCCCGCAGACAGCGGTGAGTACAGGGTGGTGGCCGTCAACCCGTTTGGGACAGCAGAATGTTCTACCAAGCTAAACGTGAGAGGTATGACATGATATTTGATTGATGTTTAAAGGTAGGGTAGGCAGTTTCAGAGAGGCTAGCAATAGCAAGCTAGCTT
>JAZGTK010004146.1:0-25298 GCA_036877625.1 Ambastaia sidthimunki
ATATATAATTGTATCTGTTGTGTAAGTATGGCAATATTTTCTATTTTCATGTTTAATAAACAGTCCAAAAAATACAAAAAAACACGACATAAAAAAGTCTGAAAGGACAAACCCAAAAATTTGCAGATGCATAAAATTAGATACATATATCTGAGATCAATTCTGACATTTATGCACGTAAAGAATAGAGCACGTCAAGCAGTATGTAAGGGCATGATTTTTTTATAATTACAACTAACATGATTTGAAGTATAATTTTAAAGCAATAATTAAATTACGATAAAGTAATAAGTAATATCGATTGTAAAATGTTACACTGAAAACATGTTGAGTGATTGAACCTAAATAGCAAAATTAATAGCAAAATAGTTTCACTTTAACTGAACTCAGCATCAGACTTCGTCTGTGAACTTGACACGCGATCAATTTATACTATTTATCTTTATAGAGTTTCACAGACAATATACATATATATAATACATGTATCGTACAACACAACTGACATGTAAATACTATGTAATTAAGGAGCACAGGCGTTTGTTGAGCATGTGTAAATTATAAAAGTCGGTAAAGATTGTTTTTTGTCACGGCAACAGTTGAATACAAAAAAGATCTTTTTTTTTAAACACTTTCATAATTATATTAATAAAGATCGTTAGTTGTCCTTCAAATACTGACACAAGTGAAGGAAAATTTTTGGAGGGTTAAGGAGTAAGAATTTTTAGATAATTAATTTTTAGATGAATCTGTCTGGATTATTACTGCTACAGAATGTAGTCTAATTGTGTGTTTGTTGTATTAATATATGCAGCGTTTCATCCTCAAATTCATCCTCAAATTCATCCTCAAATCCATCCTTTGAAATTTCATCCTCAAAGTTTTATATTTATATTATGACAAGTGCCACATTTAACAAACGATCTAAACAATTTATGTGTATAACATTAAGTGATACCGTTATAGGTTATGCTTACACTTAAGGGTTTAACATAAACCTTTTGTTGATACTCTTATATGTACAAGTGTCAATATAGGGTTAAACTTCTGTTTACCTTAAACTAGACAAGCGAAAAATAAATGCACAACAATACTGGTAAATCACACGTCATATTCTTGTAAAAACACGTATCATATTTACACCAAAACGAATACTTTTGTTAGACAGCTTTAAAGTTACAGAGCTTATTTGTGCTGATTAAATAAAGCACCACAAGGTAACAGAAAACAGCGAAACACCAACCGTGATCAGGTAGCAGCTTCAGCAGAGAGTCCTCGTCCGATCTGAGCTGCTGCGGTTTCGCTTGCTTTCGGCGGGACATTCTTCTGCTAAAGATCTTCCTTCTTAACATACATCAGCGAAACCCACTGAAAAAAAATCTGCTCCAAAATCCGAGCTGCAAACTTACTTAAATTATCTGCGGTTGTGTTGATGTGTCATCATGGTAGTAAACGGTGCATCGGATTGGGCCAAACTCAAGTGGACACACTGATATGGAAATGAGGGACGAACCCCGCAATTAACTACTTCGCTCTTAACTATCTTTATCCACCCAAATCACTACGGATGCCCAAAGGAGGTTAGATACTTTCCTGTCGTTGTAGGGCTGAACCCCATGAGTTTATTTTTAGCATGCTTTTACAAAATGCATATTCCACACAGACACTGCGAGGAAAGTAAATGATTAGGGTCCTCCAGTTCACTCAGAACGAACTTTTATCTTTCATCATTCTGAGTCTGTGATAAATATTTCTTCCAGTAGCCACGTGGATTAACACCTGACATAATCCTTGCTGTCAACAGAAGGGGAAGAAATGTTGTCTTTTGATGATCCCAGTATCAGCAAATAGGAGCCCAAAAGTTTACGAATTCAGGTCTATTTAGAGACTATGAAACGGATGGAGCGTCATTACGACACAGCAGTTAGTTAAGGTGTTTAAATTGTAAAAGTCCATCAGAAGAACGCATGTTGCGTAGTAAATTGTTGGTGTTCACGAGTCTGCCTTGGGTAGGTCTTCGTCTTGTCTGATATAAAAGCGCCTCAATCCACCTTAACAATCAGCTTCAGCCGCGTAAATAGTCCACGTCCAGAGATAGAAAGATAATTTTACTTCCGTCGTACTTCTGTCGCGTTTGCTTTTACATACAGCATATAAAGAAGGGGCAGAAGTTTGACGGCTCTCGTTGAAGGCTTACAAATAAGTGTGTGCCGCTTGTGACGCTGCGTGCAGTGTATGAGGCAAGTTTGAGCTGAGCCCATTGCGCGTAGCGGCCGCTAGGATGTACAGGACACACCAATTCACTTCAGTCTGTCATCTGGTACTACACGAACCTTTACTTAGACAAACTGCTTATTAATGAATACATACATATATATGAACATGAGCATAGTACATTTTCAATGCAAAGCAAATTTAAAACAAATTTAATGTTTGTCATTGGTAGGCTCCATTTAGTCTTCGGCCGTGCCTATTGGGCAACAATATAAGGGTAAACACACACACACACACATTAGGTTTCTAGGCTTTGTGGCTTTTATACTGTACAAGCTGTATATTTTATCCCCTACCCTCACCCCTCCCCTAACCCTTACAGAAACCTTTTTACATTTTTACAAATTTCAAAAAAGCATTATTTAGTATGTTTAATAATCAATTTCCCTCGTGGGGACCGCTATTATATGTGTTACATTTTACATTTTTTTATCGACACCAATGTGTAAAGGCATTTTGAATCTTTAATATATTTTATTATATTTAATTATCTTTAATTTATTTTCTTTGTTGGACCCTAAATAATTTAATTTAAATGCATAATTGTTGCAATGTGTCTGATACATGCACTAGGACGTATCGGCCCTGTCTCTTAGCTGCAGAATGACAGCTGCTTTGACAGCACTGTCATCCCATGCGAGCAAACTTTAATTAATGCCACTCCATCTTCTCCTTTAAAAGTTATGTACAAAAGTTTAGATATTACATGCTATTAATAGATGCAGAAGACAAAATCAGCAATTGATAATTGCAGAAGTAAAGCGCAGCTCCTCCATCGATCGGCGTGTCCTGCCATAGAGAGATAAAGAGACTCAGTCTTTGCTGTAGTATTATTTCTTTTGACCTATCTGCTTACAGACTTATGATGAATAGATGTAGCCGCTAAAGTCCTTTATCACAAGATCAACCCCTTGGTATAAAATTGATTCTTTATAACTAACTGTACACACAGAAATCAAAACGTCTACTTGGCCGTCATCATTATCAATATCATCCCAAAGGACTAAAATGAGGAGCTGCTGGTCATCAAGAGAGATTGTACCATCATCTCCTTTACCATTTGTAGCTATTTGAACAATGATGGAAGAACGTGACAAAAACGTGAGAGAACGAGAAAGACGTAAATTAAGCTACTTATGATAAATAACAAAACTTAGCTTACAGGTATAGCCTACATAAAGAAACTGTAATTGTAATATATATGAAACAATGATTACGGTTTCATTTATTCATATTTGATAGAGAGACGATAAAACATCGTATGTGTGATTGGAGAAAACTGAATAATCTTCTGCGGAGTTCGGAAAGGGAAGGGCTCGGCATGGGGGTTCTGATCTGATCTCAGCTTAACGGTTTAGATGCAAGGCAAATGTGCCCTAACGAACCCGTTTTGGCTTTGCGAACTGGTTGTAAAGGCAGGCAAAACATTGATACTGATGCTGTTTTTTATGCTGGCGCTGGATGAGATGAACTGACGGAGGCAGTCACTCGCAGAACTTAATCGCGACGTGATGGCGTCCAGGTAAATTTTTTTATGCACATCGTAGATTTTTGTTTCTAAAAATATATATAGTTGTTGCTATTTTTATAATCTTAATGCTTTTTTAAAGATTTCTTGTGAAGTGGTTCTATAATGTATCTTTAATAAGTGTGTGGATTACATATGTAATGCACCGGCCCATTAAGATCCTCTGCACTTAATACTAAGTGAAAAATACATTGAATAAAATACAGTGGTTTAAGTCACGTTTTTAATAGATTTACATTATTTATGCAAAACGCGTGGTACCAGAGAAAATTGGTAAAATTCAAAATAAAAAAATCTTAATTTATACATTACTGTGCTGTCAGGTAATGAAGAACATGCGTAAGTGACAAGACTTCTCTGTTTAGTTTGCATTACCATTAATTCCATCACACTGTTTTGCACTGTTTGATAACAATTAAAAATAAATATTTTAAAGATCACGGCCTGTAAAAATTTAAATGTAAATATTTTAAACATCAAAGCATGACCATTACAGACCAAAAATGAATGAGCAAAAAGATAATTTTATATGTGTATTCAACAAATAAAATTTGATCTGATTAAATTAAATTCACAAACAGAATCTGTGCTGGAAATGTAGTTTACTTAAAGTGTGGCTATAAATATGTTAGAGCATATTTGTGTGTGTGTAAGAGTGAGTGAGTGAGTGAGTTTATGTCATGTATGTGCATGATCCTGACAAAGATGTTAATGTTGTACTATGGTACAGATTTAGTTCAGTGTCAGTGGAAAGATGAAATCATTCCGAATTCACACACATCTCAAAGCACTGCAGCTCTGTGAGATCTGCTGGGATGATCTGCTTTAATCCATTGTGATCACTATTCACTGGATTATAAAAAATTGGAAAATAGACAGTGATTAAGTGTGTGTAAATGAATGAAATCTATTTATACATTTGGGCTCTTTTATAATTCTTTCCTAAAAAGGTAGTGCAAGGAAGTTTGGTGCATGTTCAAAATGTCCTGGTGTCTACGAGTAGCAAGTTTTGTTAGCTATGTACTTTGTGTTTAGCAGATACAATCAACTAGCCAAAGTGAGTGACATTCATTTTGTCCCATTGCATTGGCTTTTATACTCAATGCAATTTGACACATTGAAAGTCTTTTAATAACTCTTT
This sequence comes from Ambastaia sidthimunki, assembly GCA_036877625.1. Taxonomy (NCBI): domain Eukaryota; kingdom Metazoa; phylum Chordata; class Actinopteri; order Cypriniformes; family Botiidae; genus Ambastaia; species Ambastaia sidthimunki. The sequence continues at coordinate 4,941 of JAZGTK010004146.1, forward strand.
GTCATGAAGGTGATCTTTGTCTGCTGATCATGCATTTTATAAGGTTTGCAAGACAAGGTAAAGAAATGTTTATTATAACTTATCTGGTTCCAAAGTTGTGAGTAAAAATGTTAATTTGCAATCAATCACACCACCCAGTGTTGGACAAATGTGTGTATGTATGTTTAAGTAGTGGGTGGGATTTAGAAATATTCCACCAAGTCTGAGGTCTTTTCCATACACAATTTCTTAGGATCAAACTGTTTAAAGGCACAAATAAAAGACAAAACTTGGTTAATGTTTTTATTTAACAGTTATTTATTGTAAAAACATTTTTTTCAGCACAAAAATAGCAACCATAGCTTCCATTACACTGTGTAAATTTGTCAGAATGGGTGTAAATTGTAAGTGAATTTAGCTCTCTGATAGTAACATTAAAAATAAGCCAATACTTAAAACTTGTCCCTAAAAATCATGCATACAGCTTGATTATCAGCTGCTGGATATTTGTATTCAGCTTATGTCCATCCAAGTTCATTATAATCTTTTGGATAAACTCAAAGGTATACTTAAGGTTGCCAGGAAAGCTTAGGTCAAGAGCATAAATGAGACCAAACAGCATGATGAACACCAAGATCACAGAGTCTAGGTTGCTCAAAAGCTTCATAATAAAGCTTTTGAGCAACCTAGTTGCTCAAAAGTTGTGATTAAAGCTTCTTAATCACAACTCCTACATCATCTATTTCTGTTGAATGTCCTTTTCGGATGTAAATCCCCATAACTGTGCTTGTGATGTCATTTTCACCATCCTCAATGGCCAAGCCCTGGACAACAAAAAACGCGTTGGTTAAGCCCTATCTAAAGCTTTTTCGATTTTAAAACCAATAAACAAATTGCACAGTTGCTGCACTGTGCTATTAAAAAAGACATTTAAGAATATAAATATATTTGAATATATTTGTTCAGTTTTAATATGAAAGACTTGGATCACTGACTGTTGACTAAAAAACAAAAGACACACTCAAATATAACACACTTACCACATGTTCCTTGAAGAAAGAGTGTGGATCTTCATCTAAATAAATAACAAGGCCTTTCAGGACAAACGCTCTCTGATGTTTGTTATCACAAGGGGAAAATCAAGACCAAATTTTGCCAAACATGCAAAGCTGTACAAAAACTACACAAAATTTAAGATGTAACATGCATTTCTACTCACAGAGTCTTTGATGGACAAGACGTTATTTATCTTTTGCCCCTTCACTCCTCCTTTGCTCTTCAAGATCTGCATCAGTTTATCTGAAAAGAGGTCCAGCTGTGATAGGAACTGTGATAGCAGTGGCTTAGTAGTGATCCGCATGAACTCTGGATTCACCTTAAAAAATACATACATACAGCTATTGGTCATGTACAATACCATATCAAATGGATTCAAAAAAACATCATAACACATTTACTTATTTACTCATAGAACACTTCACATCGCTTAACAATGCCAATGCTGTTTCTACATGTTATACAAATTCCTTAATATATGTTCTTAAATAGAAAAAATAATATAATACTTACCAACAACAAACATCCACCGCAAGAACACGAGTCCGAATAGAGCACATAAAATGGCGGTCACACACCTGTGAGCTTCTTGGCTGATCGTCTTTGGCACATGCGCAAATGACTCTTCCGAATCAAATTAAAATGTGTTTATCAAATTGAATTAAATCTCATAGATGGCACTATTTATACATTTTATGTTAGACTCGTTAAATATAAATACTTTTTACTCTTATTAGATATATTTAATTAAAGTGAACAATATTTAAATGTGTCAAATCTATGAAGGGCCTGAATCATTTTTTGAGTGCAGTAAAAGAGTATTGTACAATCAAGTATATACATTTCTTAATACTGAGTATTGCTTATTCAAACTGTTTACATATCTGTTCAAAACCACAGAAACACCTTATGTGTCAGGTGCGGGTCTCGAACCCCGATCTCTGGCGTGACAAGCGAACGTTCTAACTGTCACACCGCAGAAACCTGGGGGAATCCACAAACGAAACGCTGACAAACTAGGGTCTTTGGCTTTTATTTAACGAAAGAAATACAAGAATAAACTAAGAACAAACATGAAACAAAACCACAGGGATGCAACCCAGAAGGAAAACAAGAGGAAACTTATGAAACTGAATGAACATCACACCTAAACAGGAAACCCAATACGTAGATCTTCAGATTAACTAATAAGTGGGTCAACATAAACAGATTCAGTGGCGACCTTAAGGGGTCGCCAAACATCAAAAGAACGGGCAAATGTGACAGAGCCCCCCCCCAAGGAACGGCTCCTGAAGTTCCTCAAACTCCCTCCCTTTGGAGGAGGCTCGGAAGCGCCCGGACTGGACTCTGAAACCCTGGAAGACTCTCTGAGTAAAACTCTCTGGGGGAAACTCTCTGACTTAAGACTGGGACTCTGGGGTCTTGGAAACACTCTGGAAACTCTGGAAGGACCCCCGGACTTGAGACTGGGACTTCGGGACTCTGGAGCTCGCCTCTGGACACACTGGGACTCTGAAGCTCGCCTCTGGACACACTGGGACTCTGGAGCTCGCTTCTGGACACACTGGGACTCTGGAGCTCGCCTCTGGACACACTGGGACTCTGGAGCTCGCCTCTGGACACACTGGGACTCTGGAGCTCGCCTCTGGACACACTGGGACTCTGGAGCTCGCCTCTGGACACAGTCTGGAAGCCTCTCCCGGGCTCTGGATCGCACAGAGGCGGCTCTGGATTGCACGGAGGCTCTGGCTCGACCGGACCGGACTGGACTCCGGCTCTGGCTTGACCGGCTGGACCCCGGCCTTGGCTTTGGCTCAACCGGACTGGACCCCGGCCTTGGCTCTGGCTCGACCGGACTGGATCCTGGCCTTGGCCCTGGCTCGACTGGACTGGACCCCAGCTCTGGCTCGACCGGACCGGACTTGGACTCGGGACCGGACTCTGGCACCACCAGACCGGACTCGGACGTGGAACCGGACTCTGGCACCACCGGATTGGACTCAGACTTGGAACCGGACTCTGGCACCACCGGACTGGGCTTGGACTTGGAACCAGACTCTGGCACCACCGGACTGGGCTTGGGCTTAGACTTGGAACCGGACTCTGGCACCATCGGATTAGACTCAGACTTGGAACCGGACTCTGGCACCACCGGACTGGGCTTGGGCTTAGACTTGGAACCGGACTCTGGCACCATCGGATTAGACTCAGACTTGGAACCGGACTCTGGCACCACTGGACTGGTTTCGGATCCTAGTATGGCGTAGGAGATTTAGGAAGTGGAGAAACCAGGATATTGTCCAGACACACACCTCAGCAGAGCAGGAACATGAATGAGGGAACACAGGCAAGGAGTACAGGTTAGAATAAGATTGAATGATTAGCATACCATACCGGTATGAGTCCGCTTCATAGGAAAGAGACTGGACCACGAGTGAAGCTGAGGTGTGCGCTTATGTAAGGCAGTCTTTGATGAGGAACAGGTGCGGGTGATCAGAATGATGTGTTTAATGTGCAGCAGGTGATTGCTATCAGAATGTGATGGAGTGGGCGTGGCAGGTGAGATCGTGAACCCCCCCCGGAAGCAGCTCCTGACGATTGTAGTGGGGGGCTCGGGAGACTCTGGGACGAGGGCCCTGACTGGACTCTGGGACCCTGGAGACTCTGGGAGGAGCACCCTGACTGGACTCTGGGACCCTGGAGACTCTGGGAGGAGCGCCCGGACTGGACTCTGGGAAAAGACTCGGGGAAAACCTCTCTGGGAAGAGACTCGGGGAAAACCTCTCTGGGAAGAGACTCGGGGAAAACCTCTCTGGGAAGAGACTCGGGGAACACCGGGGCTCTGGAGCTCGGCTCGGGGAACACCGGGGCTCTGGAGCTCGGCTCGGGGAACACCGGGACTCTGGAGCTCGGCTCGGGGAACACCGGGACTCTGGAGCTCGGCTCAGGGAACACCGGGATTCTGGAGCTCGGCTCGGGATCGCCCAGAGGCGGCTCTGGATCTGGCCTTGCTTCAACCAGACTGGACTCCGGCCCTGGCTCGACCGGACTGGACTCCGGCCCTGGCTCGACCGGACTGGACTCCGGCCCTGGCTCGACCGGACTGGACTCCGGCCCTGGCTCGACCGGACTGGACTCCGGCCCTGGCTCGACCGGACTGGACTCCGGCCCTGGCTCAACCGGACTGGACTCCGGCCCTGGCTCGACCGGACTGGACTCCAGCTCTGGGACCGCTAATGGCTCTGGGTGCGCTAATGGCTCTGGGTCCGCTAATGGCTCTGGCTCTGCTAATGGCTTTGGCTCTGGGTCCGCTAATGGCTCTGGCTAGTGTTCGCTTTACTTCCGGGAGGCTCTCAGATTGTAGGGAAAACAATACTTGTTGCGCATATTTAGTCCCGCTGCTAATTTTTATAATCAATGTGGCAGGGCTGAGTGAGCACAGGTATAAGACAATGCCTCGGGTTGAACAGACAGCAGGCTATCTGTCCCCTGGTGAGGCGTCAGCACTGAAGGTTCCGCCCCTGCCCTCTTAAGCGCTGCGCACCACCTTAGCATTCATGGGCAGGGGACACACGGCTGCAGGTCAGGCAGGTGCTTGCCTGCATGCTTTGGGTGTGTTGCAGACATACCAAGTGGACCTGCTAAGAGTTTTGATGAGGGTGGAAGCCTCACATCTAAGGATGTGTCTGAGCTTAGAAGAACCATCAGCGGTTCCTCCCAAACCACCATCACTCTCTCTGGGCTGTTAGGCAGAACAGCCCAGACCATGTGCTAGCTCCTCCCCTAGGGACACAAAAAAGGAGTGTTGCAACCTGTTCCCTCCCCCTAAAGGGTGTGGTTGCAGTGCGCTCTGGATGCCAGGCTGTTAACCTTGCCACTTCGGGTGTTTCAGGGCACAGCTGCCTCAAACAATTGCGCCCCCCAGTGGCTGCAGGTCAGGCAGGTGCCTGCCTGCATACTTTGGGTGTGTTGCAGACATACCAAGCGAACCTGCTTAGAGTTTTGATGAGGGTGGAAGCCTCACATCTGAGGATGTGTCTGAGCTTAGAAGAACCATCAGCGGTTCCTCCCAAACCACCATCACTCTCTCTGGGCTGTTAGGCAGAACAGCCCAGACCATGTGCTAGCTCCTCCCCTAGGGACACAAAAAAAAGTTGCGACCTGTTCCCTCCCCCTAAAGGGTGTGGTTGCAGTGCGCTCTGGAGGCCAGGCTGTTAACCTTGCCACTTCGGGTGTTTCAGGGCACAGCTGCCTTAAACAATTGCACCCCCCAGTGTGTGCCAGTGTCAGCAGGCATGGGGGAAGTGCTACCTCTACGGAGGTCTCCAGAGAGTTTAGACCGGAGGCTCCCTGCAGAGCTTCCTTTTACAGGGCACCAGTCTATTCACCCCAATCATCACAGAGGCCAGTCTCGAGAGACTGGTCCCCTTATTAGCCCCATCTGGGGAGCAACGGGTCCCATCTCATCAAACAATGTCTGTTCCTCCTCAGTGCCCTCTAGAGGCCAATCTGTTAACCCTGCCACCCTGAGTGTTTCAGGGCACAGTAGCCTCAAACAATGGCTCCTTCTAGTGTTTGCCAAGATTAGCAGGCATAGGTGGGTTGCCACCTCTGCGGAGGTCCCTGGAGTGTTTAGATCGGAGGCTCCCTGCAGGGCTTCCTTTACAGGGCATCAATCTATTCACTCAAAACATGATAGAGGCCAATCTCGAGAGACTGGTTCCCTTAGAAGACTATCTGTCAGCCTGGGAAGTACTGCCAAATGTGTCTCAATGGGTCCTGAGCACTGTAGAACTAGGTTAAAAGATCCAGTTCAAACATTGTTTGCCTGCTTTCAGTGGGGTACTCCTCACGATGGTAGGTCCTGGTAGTTCGGCATTGAGGTGTCGTTCTAAATCATATGAAAGAGCTGGGGTTCAGACTAAACACAGAGAAAAGTGTGCTTTCTCCAGCACAGAGAACCACTTATCTGGGTGAGATTTGATAAGGATGCGTGCACATATGTCTCCCGCTTGAGTAGATTCGACCATGAGAGCAGCCACAAGAGTCAAAGAAGGGCAGTTGTAACCCATGCGCTACAGTTAGAATATTCAAGTTCAATTTTTTGGACCAGATTAAACAGAAGACTAAATTCGCTCTGGAGCCAACTTTGCAGCAAAGAAAGAGAAATGACTGCACGAGACAAGTTTTTCAGAATCACAAAGGGTAAGTAATTTACTGGTTTTAAAAGAAAAGAAAATGGCTATTTTTGAATATCTCTAATAATAACAAATTCCTTTTTTCACAGGACAGGGAAGAAGAAAATAAACAACAGATGTAATATTTCAGGTAAGTAACACAACAATAACATTAATATCTCAAGGAAAGAAAATAATGCAAAATTCACAAATGAGATTCGCTTAGATGAGGCAAAGTAGTTCATTAAATTGTTCACCAGTTCAGATGTGAATGATGCTATAGATTCTGGAGTTTTGGGTGGCTCGCCAGTCTCCACCAGTGGCAAGTATCCTCCTCGCTGATAAAAACAATGTACTGTAACAAAGGGATTCTCACTCCAACAGCAGTCACGGACCAGGAACGGGATAAAAGAAACAAACCCAACAAGACAAGGGAGAAAAAAAAAAAAACAAAAAAAAACCCAACCTTGAAAAGACAAGGTGGAGAGGCACAATTAATTTAACATTCCAACAGTGTATACAATTTCACATTTCAAATTTGCATAGAAATGGATAACATTCAATTAAACATTAACATTCATACTAAACACTTCCTAACACACAATCCTTATTTGCATGTTCAAATAATTTATCAAAAGAACAGATCTCACGTGCATTCTATTAGCTTGTGAGTCACGTTGTTAGCAAAACGTGAGCCATGCTGCACGTGCTACAAGCTAAAGCACTACTATATAGTAAACTGTCCATTTGCCATTTTAAACCTCTTAAAACACATTTAACAATAGATTTAACCTTAATCTACTTGTATTCATAATAATATCAATCGTATATATATACATTAACTTAATATTTAACCATTTACAACTTAATATTATATCATTCATTATAAAACACATTTACCGCAAAACATCAAATTATAAAGCTCACTCACTTTTTTTTTTCCAGCCTTCTTCGCAGGACCTACGAGAATGCGATTTCTTTCTAATACAGGCGCGAATCAAAAGACATCCAACCAACAAAACAAACAGTGACCAAATTAAACTTCCAATTTTGCGATCTAATTTTCAACTCTCCCATCCACAGACAAACCCAGCGTAGACTGCTGGATCGTTAAACCTCTTCCTCCACACCTGGCGAGAACTCCCTCTCCGCTCAGCGCACACCAGAGACGTAATTACTCATAGGCGGAGCTAATATTTTTTTGCTTATTTTATTAATTTATTTTTACAAATATGATTTTGTTTCATACTCTGGCTAATGCTTACAAAATACAATTAAATAAACTGTTTTAAATGCATTTTAATAATTTCTGTTTCTCTTTTTTCTTCATAGGCTTACTAGGGCTTTAGTAACCTGGGTTACACCGTCACTCACTGTGAAACAGTTTCAACAACGGTTAGGCCTCTACAGTGGTGGCTTAAAACCAAGGGGTTTTCCCCAAGGGAAATCCTTTCCGCAAGATCAATGTCATGCGGCGCTGCCTTCCTTATTCAGGACCCGGTGTTGGTAGCTTGTTGTCGTTGTATCTCAATAGCGACAGATGCATTCTTCACCAGTTGAGGAGCGGTCATGAGTGGCCACCCAGCCCGAGGTCTGTGGAGAGGTCATCAGCTGTTGTGGCATATCAGTTGTCTAGAGATGCTGGCAGTATATCATGCTCTCAGGCATTTTCTTCCGGACCTAAGAGATCAACGTGTTAGTTTGCACTGACAACAATACAGTGGTCTCATACATTAACCACCAAGGGAGTCTGTGGTCGCACCTTCTTTACAAGTTGGCACACCAGATCCTTGTGTGGCCAAGGCCCGGGGAGTGGATGCTTTACCCCGAAGTGATGAGTGTACTGGCCTCGTTGAACCCACATTCAATTGTCCAGCAAGTTAAACACCTTCACACAATAATTCTCGGAACCACGAGGTGATGTTGAGAGTGTAACTTTATCACATGAATGGTGTGAAACTGAAAATACAAATACATACACTGATAAGTTGCATATTCTATAACGATTTTCTATATTGTGTATGAGCATAACCAATGCTAATAGTGAGTACTCAACTCAACCAACGAATTCACTATACTTTCCAAAAGATGATATTAACTTTGTAAAATAATATCACATGTGAAAGATGAGAAAATATGCACCGTATTGGCAAGCATAAACATGCCATTCTAAATAACATCAAATATGCATCTTTAACTACACAAAATGGACTGAACATAATCATGAGTAATAACAAGATGACTTACAGGGAATGCCTTATTAATAACTTTGAATGGAGGATGTCTTTGGATTAATGAATGCCCAAAAAATGAACAGTCTCTGCCTCTGATTCAGTCTCTTTTTGATGACATCACTAATTGTATAGTCTTTTACTGATGAGGTCACTTTCTAATTTCTTGCTATACCTCATATGACCACAAGAGGTCGCTTAGCTAGATGATATTACACCTGGCAATGCCAGGACAGTAAGGCACATATGGAAAATCTTTGGGCAAGCCCAGCTGGACCTCTTTGCCTCTAGATAGACAGTGCAATGTCCCCTTTGGTTCTCTCTAGCTCATCCAGCTCCTGGATGCTATGGTTCAGATCTGGCTGATGCTGCGTCTGTACGCTTTCTCCCCAATCGCTCTGCTCCTGGGAGTTCCGGAGAGAGTACGCCAGGATGCAGTGTCGTTACTCCTAGTAGCCCCATTCTGGTCGACTCGACCATGGTTCTCAGATCTGGTAGATCTACTCTACGGTTCTCTGTGGGAGATTCCCATCAGAAGACACCTTCTTTTTCAGGCGGAGGGTACCATTTTACACTGAACTAAACTGAACTGTGGAAGTGGTGGGTATGGCCCCTGAGGGGGCACAACTTGTAGCTTCTGGTCTCTTAAATGAGGTTGTTGAGACCATTTTGCATTCCAGAGCTCCCTCTACGAGGAAACTTTACGCCCTGAAGTGGAAGTTGTTCACTTCATGGTGCAGAGAACGCCAGCTGGACCCAGTCAGCTGCACCATTAATGCAGTCCTGGAGTTTCTTCAGGCTCGATTCTCTGCAGGTTTAACCCATTCCACTTTGAAGGTCTATGTGGCGGCTATATCTGCTTACCACACTTCAATAGGTGGCTACACAGTGGGTAAAAACCCCTGGTCTCTCAATTCCTCCGAGGCTGAGGGCCCAGGTACAATCTTGTGTCCCACCTTAGGACCGGGCCGTGGTACTAGAAGCTTTATGTGCTCCACCTTTTGAGCCCGTAGAGGAAGTCTCTGGTCTTTTTCTGTCTATTAAGACAGCATTTCTGTTGGCAATCACAGAAAGACAAAGCAGACACATCTGAGTCCGCTGGTATTCCCCCACCTAAGGGGACCAAGGCTCACTCTACTCGGGGTTTGGTAGTCTCTAAGGCCTTGTATGCAGGTGTCCCAATTAAGGACATCTGTGACGCTGCGGGATGGTCCACACCTTTGACCTTTGTGAGGCATTATGGCCTTGATATGCAAGCCACTCCTGGCTTTTCTGTTCTCATGCCCTAGTCTGTGCAATTTCACACAGAGGGCAGGGAAAACCCTCAGTATGGGATAGTGAGCATCTCATTCCCAAAGCGTTTCGACGCAGCTCGAGTTCCTGAAAGGGAACGTCTCAGGTTACGTATGTAACCCAGGTTCCCTGAAGGGAACGACACGCTGCGTCTCAGGCCATACTTCAGGTACCTCTGCCGGTGCTCGCTTCATTCCTTTTCAAGCTGCTGGCGTGCACAAACGCACATGCTTTATAGTTTCCTGGTCGTGATGTCACCCACCTGTGACGTGTCACCCCCTGATTGGATGGTTTTACACATGATGCAAATGCTGGAGGCGTTCCCAAAGCATTTTGACGTGGCATCTCGTTCCCTTCAGAAAACCTGGGTTACATACCTAACCTGAGACAATTTCCTCCTTACAGGCTGTGAGGCATTGAGAGATATGGATTGCCTTTAGGATGAAATTTTCCTTTTGGATGAAAATTGCCTTTTGGCGAATGTCTTTATTAAGACCTAGTCAAAAAGCTTTTAATAGTGCCGTTTTATTCCAGCCACTAGTGGCCACTAAGGTGTGGAATTTCACAGAGTACTTGCATACTAGAGCTTTCCCCTGACGAATCTGGAAAAGCTAATCGTGCACAGACAGGTCGGCGGTGGTTTGTCTGAAAACTTCTCTGAAATGCTTTGTACGACTGAGCGTCTGGACGCACATTTCACTACTTGTTGTATTCTGTATGACTAGTATGTGACAAATAAATCTCTTGAATCTTTTGAATCTCTTGAATCTTGTAAAGTTCTCTAACGAGTGAGTAGGCAGGTGATTGGAAACCCAAAGCAATTTAGCCCACTGGAGAGCTCGGCTGGACAGGAGTGATGTGATGAAGGCGATTTTGGAGCGTTCACTGACAAATGCATGGGGTTGTATCTCGAAGAATAGCTTCTGCTATTCTGCTATAGGCACTGCAGAATAAAGCCACCACAATCACCACAACCAGAGAAGCTAGCAGGCCGGGTCATGGGACTGGAGGAGGCAGATGATGTCAACGAGTTTGAAGTGGGTGCAGACTATAGTGCTGTGCTCTTCTAACATGGCGGAATGGTGACGAAGATGTTGCTCCATGCTATCCTGTTGTTGTCGATCTGGTCTTCTGTCACAATATAGAAAGGGGCCACACAAGGACATTAGAGAAAACAAAGTGTTTATTGATAGCAAGCCTCCTGCATTAACAGTTATTAACAGATTAACAGATTAATGACTTAATGATGAAGAGGATGGCAACGATCAGGAAACACAGGTAGGAACGGGAGTCAGGTAAGTTTGTAGTATGCGTTTACATCAACGAGACCAGACAAAGTGACTGCGGTAAAGGTGAGCTTATGAAGGGCGCTTAATTGCGCTGTGCCAGGTGCGGTGGATTAGAAGGCTGGCAATTGTGATCTCGTGGGAGGAGTGAGCGGGCCTGACGATGATGGTATTTCCATGGTTTTCATATGGCTTTGTTGTTGTGTTGACCTGCTTTGTTTCTTGTTTTTTTTCTTACTAGACATCTTGTCTCATTTTGTAAATAATGTAATACCTTTCATGTACAAAAATTGAATTTGAAAAAAATCATGGGAAAAGTGAGCTTTGAGCTTGTGAGCTTTTTTTTCCATCTATAGATCATTGAAGTTTTGGTTCCTTGCCACTGTCACCCTGTCGGCTTGCTAAATGGGAGACTGCTGACATTTTACTCAGGATTAAACTGACTACAATAAAACATCTCTTCTTCTTCTTCTTCTGCTTAGCCCAATAAAGCCAGTAACTCAACCAACATCTACACCTCCATAATTCATACTCAAGCATTGTTTTATTATGATTGTCATTATGATTCAATATGAAAGCCTCTCTGGGGCCATTTAACTGCAATCTTCAGCATCTGTCATCATTCCTCTGGCCTCAGTGAAGGTAACACTCACCAACAGGCACTTTTGTGCTTGCTCTGTTACTCTTACTGCTTGTCCTCTGTGGTAGACTTTAAGTGTTTAAATGTTTTTACGGAACTACAAACTGAAACTGTGTACAAGAAGTGCGAGACCTTCATGTTTGGCTCCATTATCTTTAATCTTTCTGGGCTGTCTTCTGCTCTAAAACTCAGGCAGTTCTTTTTAGCACAAGCATGATCAAAAATCAAAACCATCCTATACTGCATTCTGTACTTTGTTATTATTACTGCCTGCTTTTACTGAAGTCCTGAGCATCTGTCCTTATTTCCTGCCAGAATAGGCAAACATTTTTGATAAAATGTTACCTGGCACCTACAAGCAAAGTGTTTCTATTGGCTACAGCTTTTAGTGACATTTTTTTTATTTCTAAATGCCAAAAATAACATACATTTTTTWAAATGTATAAACAATTAAAAGCAGTATGTGTGAAGTGGCCTTTGTTTTTTATCTGTTCTGCTCAGTAACGCAGGAAATAGAGGATGGAGCTAAGGAATAAAAAAGTCCAAACAGAAATGATTATTGATTTCATCATATAATTAGCAGCCAGCACCTCAGGCCCAGATAGTAAATCCATAATAGCCTCTCCATGTAACCAGCCTAATTTACCAACAAATTTACCATAAGAGCCATCCGTGCACAAACTCCAAACGCAAAAGCCAAGGGTCACCTTTAGTGGTGGAGAAAACATAGACAAACCCAATACTTGAATATGTTCTGCACTTATCAACCAACAATTAACTTTTGTTTTATGTCAAACACAACAGCAATCATACACAAGAACACAGACACATGATTTCTTTAAGAATATGAGCAAACAAAAAAATGAGATATTAAGTTGTGTGTATGTACGCACAAAGAAATTGCACAATTTACTAGCTTCTGTATTTTATATGGGTTAAGCTATGAGTGTGTGTCTGTTGTCATGTTATTTACAGTTGGTTCCCAGAACTGACCTTAGTATGACAAAGCCTAGACAGAAAACAAGAATATTTTTATTAAATGTTACAAAATAATTGTTTCAAATAACCTCAAATATTTGAAGACTGGTTTGATTGACAGCAGTGGTTCTAGAGGCAGGGTTGTTCAGAATTAAGAGTTCTAACATTTATATCAATATTTGTCTGCTTGTCAACCACCACATAATATGCCACCATTAACCCACATAACAAATAAAATAGGTTTTGCAAAAATTCATAATGTCAAGAAAAGTTTCCCTAAAATCCTAACAATTACAAGAGGGTAAAAGTGCAACATGCTTGAACCCCCAATAAAAAAATATAATAATTACACAAAAAACAACTTAAACCAGTTATGCCCTTCTATTGAATTCCCTGCTATTATTAACCTGATTCTGTCAAAACAAATACCATAGCCATCAAAACAAACTATACTAATATTTAAATTTGGTCATGAGAATATATTAATATATAATACAATATATTAACCCTATTAAAACCAAGTCAAAAACAAAGTTCATGTCCACGATTTTATTATTTCACGATTAATCCCAAAACTTTGTTTAGATCAGGCTATCACTAATGATTCTGTCTCCCTCTATATACCACTGGGGTACTTCTGAAAGTTTGTCAGAAATAGAGGACGCTGCAGACACTGTGGTAAAGGCTAAACCAACATGCAATATCCAAGTGCAATATCTGCTTCTGCTTCTTGAAGGACAAGAACTGTCTTTGGGGATATCATAACTGAATATGTTGTTGGAAACTTTTTCCAGTGAAGACCAGGAGACTTAGATTCTCTTTAAGTTCAAGTTTATTTATAAAGCGCTTTTCACAATGGTACATTGTTGCAAAGCAGCTGTACAAAAGACAAAAATATCCAAGGATATTTACTGTGTATTTTGAAACTTGAAAATAAAATAAATCTAAATATAAAGATAAAAAGCACACACAAACAAAAACAATGTATACACAAACACATATACATATATACACAAACTTATAAGGGAAATAATTGCAATATTATTTCTAATATTACAGTGTTTCCTGGGTGGGGTGTGTAACCTAGTGTCAGCAGACTCCCTTTAAGCAAGGCAACAGGGCGACAGTGGCAAGGAACCCAAACTCCAGTGAATAGTAAATGGAGAAAAAAACCTTGGGAGAAACAAGGCTAGGCAGGGAGGGCCAGGGAGGGCATGACGATGATTGGTAAATGAAAAGCTAAATGATTAAGTGATAAAACTGTCTAAATGGATGATGCCATGATGTTTATGGTTGTGAATATGAGAAATTAACATGGAAGGCGTTAAGTAACATAAGTTACTGATAGCAGCTCTAACAACAATCTGCTGTTACATGACTGGCTATGTACTGATGCTTTAAGATGTAGTTTGGTGGTTTTAATAAAATTCTATAAATACCAAAAATCAAAATAGCAGACAGATGGATGTAAAAATGTAGGACCAACACTGGGGGTGGGCCAGAATGTGGATCTTCTGGAATGCCTGGTGCAGGGAACAACATCCAGGAGGAACTAGAGACCGGAGTGGCCCGCCGAAGACTGTATCCATTTTGGAGCAGGTTGATCTAGCGCTCCCCTGGGAGGAAGCCACAAAACAAAGAATAATTAGCGTAGGTGCTGTTCATGACATTGTAAGCATAAATCAACTTATTAATAGGTAAAGATTGGTCAGTTGAATTATGAAAATGCACGGCTAAAGAGGTGTGTTTTTAGTCTAGATTTAAACTGCAAGAGCGTGTCTGAGCATTTAACACGTGATTCTTTAGCAGTAGTCTTTATAATAGAAGATGACGAACACAAGTCTACACGTCAGAACATACTGCTTGGGCACTGCAGTCATCAAGTCTAACTTAAAGTGAACATACATTACATTTATATCCATTTTGAGGGGCGGTCCCTTCAAATGGAACACAAAGCACTGAGGAAAGTAATCAACCCAGACCCTGAAGTCCCACCAACTGTTGATCCAATCAGCATAACAGACACAAAAGTTTTCACACCTTAGTCCCATTCATTGTTCTAGGGCTTTGATTGGATCCTGAGCAAATGGTCAACAGTTCCCAGGAAGAGGCACCAAAAGGTGGTTACCTACTGCTGTTTTCGCCTTGAATGCCCAATGCAATGTAAATACTTTAGCATTGATTATTATAGTGGGGGAGAAGGAGAATCAGGTGATCTTAAAGTGACTCTCAATTTATTTTCCCACAATGTCTTTGAACAGAGCTAAGTGTTAAATGTTTCACTATGCTTTTAAAAGTTTTCATTCAGTTCATTAGGTTTTGTAAATAAAATCGTCTCAGGTTACGTATGTAACCCTGGTTCCCTGAAGGGAATGAGACGCTGCGTTGAAACACTACGAAAACGCTATGGAAACGCCTCCAGCGTTTATGCACTCTGAATCACATGTTAACTCCGTCCAATCGGGGGGCGATACGTCACAGACCAGAAAGCTTAAAAGCATGTGTGCTGTGCAGCTCGGGTTAGCTTCGAAAATGAATAAAGTGAGCGCAGGCAGGTGGTACCGGAAGTATGGCCTAGAGACACAGCGTCTCGTTCCCTTCAGGGAACCAGGGTTACATACATAACCTGAGACGTTCCCTTTTAGTGTCGAAACGCTATGGGAACAAGATGCCAACTCCACCATAATAAAGAGATCCCTGTGTTGAATGAGCCTAAGGCATAAGGACAGAGGAACTAAGGGTGGCCTGAACATCTAGGCCATAAAATCTGACAAAGGTCAGGGGAGTGGACCATCCCGCAGTGTCGCAGATGTCCTGAATTGGGACATCTGTAGAGAAGGCCTTAGAGGCCGCCATACCCCGTGTACAATGGGCTCTGGTCCCCAAAGGTGGGAAAAGTCCAGAAGACTCATACGAGATGCGTATGGCATCAACAAGCGTTTGTTTAGATCCAGGCTGGCCCCTTTTATGGGGCCAAAACAGACCAACAGGAGGCCTGGAGCACGACCGGTCGTAGAGTCGAGGTGGGCACTTTGGCGACATAACCCGCTTGCGGGTTAGAGAAATGCTTTGGCCAAACCAGGCACAAAGTCTAAATAAATAGGGGACACAGAAAGGGCCTGAAGGTCACCAACTCTCCTCAGAGAGGTGATGGCTAGTAGAAAGGCCACCTTGGCCAAAAAATGGAGATCAGACATCTCTTCAATGGGCTCAAAAGGGGGAGCAGAGAAAGCCTTTAGTACTACGGCCAAGTCCCATGGGGGAACTCAAAATCGCACTCGAGGCCTCAGCCTCAGCGCACCACGGAGGAAACATGTAACAAGGGGATGTCTGCCCACTAAGAAGCCACCTATAGGGATGGGGTAAGCTGAAAGCACTACCACATAGACTTTCACTGCCATGTTGTCGGTGCGCACCAACACGTCGCGGTCTCTCAGGTTTGGAAGGAAATGTCTTAGAGCCCGAAGCACATAGCATTTCCAGGCAGTCGATATGCCAAGTAAGATGGTGACCTTCCCACAGACCACGGGCTGGGTGGCCACTCATGACCGCTCCCGAACCAGTGAGGGATGCGTCTGTCGCTAGCATAACGCGGTGACCAAGAGCTCCTAGCACTGGGCCCTGAACCAAGGTTTCCTCCACATGTCTAAGGCACGGATACACCATCTCATGACCTTAATTATGCGGAATGAATTTCCCCTCTGGGAAAATCCCTTGATCTTTAGCCACCACTGTAGGGGCCTCATGTACAGCAGACCAAAAGGTATGACGTTGGACGCTGCTGCCATTAGGCATAGCAGCTGCTGAAACAGCTTCACAGTGAGTGTCTGGCCTTGTTTGATTCTCGTGACTGTAGCAAGGATCGAGTCTACTTGAGTCGGAGACAAACATGTCCGCATCATGGTCGAATCACATACAACACCCAGATAGGTGGTTCTCTGAAGTGGAAAAAGCACACTCTTCTCAGTGTTCAGTTTGAACCCCAGCTCTTTCATATGGGCAAGAATGACATCTCGATGTGGAATCGCTAAATGCTCCGAGGGAGCCAAAATCAACCAATCATTTAGTATGCGGATGCCCTGTAACCGCAACGGAGCCAGGGCTGCATCCACACATTTGGTGAAAGTGCGGGGGGGAGAGCAAGGCCAAACAGAAGTACTTGAAACTGGTAAGCTTTGCCCCTGAAAGCGAACCTCAAGAACTTCCTGTGTTGAGGAAGGATGGTGATATAAAAGTAGATGCCTTTTAGATCTATGGTGACAAACCAGTCCTCTGACCTGTTTGGGATACAACCTCTCACAGTAAGCATCTTGAACTTCAGTTGTCTGACTAAGCAGTTCAAGAGCCTTAGATCTAAAATGGGACGCAATCCCCCACCCTTCTTGGGAACTATGAAGTAACGGCTGTACAGCCCTGACTCCCTGAGCTGAGGAGGGACCACCTCGATGGCCTCCTTCCTCAAGAGACTATCTACTTCTTGTAGAGTAAAATCACTGAAATTCTGCTACCCAACAGGCCCAACATTGCAATATTACTAAAATGTCAAAAATGTAAAAACATTTATTTATTGCATTAGAGGCCTCTTACAACAACATATAAAATGTGAAACATTTTTCGCTGCTTGGGTCTTTGAGGGTTAAGTGGAAAGTTGTTTGTCTTAGTAATAAGGTAATTCTGAAAATAATTAATTCATGAAGTGGAATGAAATAGTAATGAAATAAGCACATTAAGTACAACAAATATGTGTTAATAACATGTTTATGGGAACTGTTACAGAGAAGGTTCCCGCACCGCCAGAGAGAACCGTCTCCGGAATACTAACCAGTATTCAAACTACAATTCCCATATGCCACATACCTGGGGCTGACCACGCCCACTCATTACACACCTTATGGTCATTAGTCATTACGCTATTTGCTATATAAACTGCCTCAGAATTCCAAGTCTTTGCAAAGTCTTGTTTTGCCGTGGCTAACATTTTTGAGCATTTTACATACCTTGTTGGATTACCTATTATCACCTTGGACTGTATCCTGGATTATCTGATTGTTTGCTGCCTGCCTTTTGACCCTTGCCTGGTTACGGTTACATCTTTGTCTTTCCCATATTGTTCCTGTTTGCTGGTGTTGAACCCTGCCTGTCTTACTACGAATAAAGTGCTGCAAATGGATCCCCTTGCCTCTGAGTCTCAATTACAGGAACTGTATTATTAAAAACTACATTATCAGGAAATAGTCTATAGTTGTTACGTCAAGGTTCCCACACCGCCCCCTTTTGGCCATTAGTGGGAACCGTCACCTGAACTGTTTATTGAACTACTTTTCCCAGCAGCCCTCATACCTGGGGCTGACCACGCCCCTTTCACCACACCTGCATTCAATCAGCAATCAAGGACTTTGTATATAAGCTCATGTTAAACTCTGTATCAGGGCGAAGTCTTGTATTCCCTGTTGGTTGCAATTCCGAGCGTTTTACCTGTTTTGGATATCTGTTATTACCCTGGTCTGTTCCTTGTTATCTGATTGTTTGCTGCCTGCCTTGTTACCTGGACTGTTTTTTGGATTACGTATTCTGTTTGCTGCCTGCCTCGACCCTTGCCTGTATATTGGATATCCCTTTGCCTGCCACGAACTTCGCCTGTACCACGACTCTGATTCTGGTTTGCCTCTGCCATTACTGTTTGCTGTTATCGACCATGCCTGTTTACTATTCTTCTAATAAAAACCTGCGAATGGATCCGCACACCTCTGACTCCTTCGTAACAATAGTAAAGAATTTCTTTGAATTTTATTTCACTCCCTTAAATCCTAATCCTAATTACTGTTTGCATCCTGTTTGGTAGTGCAATTTAAATTCAATAAAATTTAGAAAATATTTTTGAACTTAAAATACATTTATAACACCCTGTTAAATATCACATTTTAATTTCAACAGCTGGATATACAGACAGATTTTTTGTACTTTCTAATTTTTCTTAGAAAGGGCTGTGCCTTATTGGCTGCTGAATATTGGCCACTAATTAGCGTTGAGATTTCTGAATGTGGCAGAATTATTCAACAAACAACAAAACCTGGGTTGGTCAGACCGAGGTCCTGACATTTATGGGTAATAATCAGCTTTTATGCTCTTGATGCTGTGAGCTGCAGGCCAAGAGTCTCACGGTAAACAAGAGGGAGACCCAGATGCGGAGAAATAACAGTTTGAGTTTATTTGAGATAAAAAAATCACAACAAAAAACAACACAAGAATAGAGTCCACGGGGAGGGCAGTGAGGGGGAGGGCAGTGAGGGCAACAGCAGGGACGAGGACCAGGCACAGATAGAAGATAGACCCACCACGACCGACTGATGAGGCCAACCGGAGACCCAGATCCCGGCAAGGATTAAAAAAACGAGGCCCGCTAGGTCCCCGGTGTACGGCAAAGCCGGAAGCGGTGGGGCAGTAGATGGAGTGTGTGCCCGGTTCGCTGGGGAGAGGGAGAGCATTGATGGGAGGTGATCACCGGTGGCTAGGAGCCGTTGACGGAGCTATGGAGTGCTGAGAGTCCTGAAGGGCCGATGAGCCAGGGTGACCAGGGGGAGCTGGAGAGTGGACTCTAACAAAACAAAAATGGAAAAAAGACAGGGAAAAAACAAAACAAAAACAACTCAGAGTCTGAGACGAAGACAAAACAACACCTGAAACCAAAACAAGACTGACTAAAATCAAAGACAAAGTAAAAAGCAAAACTAGACTGGACAAGATACTCAGGTTGAGACATGCGAACAAACATCGTCGAGCCGACAAAGACAAAGGAAATACGAGGGATATAAATAGCGTGATGGTAATGGAGAACAGGTACTAGTGGTGACTGAATGAGGATAAACAAGCAGGGGGGGGAAAACAGGAAGCCGATGCACCGATGAACTGTCAGAAACCGAAACCACGTGCATCACAATAAACAAAACACAAACCCTCGTTCAAGATCTGGCTGACCTGACCGTGTTCCTGACAGATATGACCACAGATCATAATCTAGATGTTCTCTGCTTGACAGAAACGTGGCTGAAACAAGATGATTACATAATATTAAATGAGTCCCCCAAAATTACTCTAACAAGCATAAACCTCATTCAAAAGGCAAAGGAGGTGGAGTTGCTGCACTTTATAAGAACATTTTTACGTTTACTAGAGAACTGATTTCAGATACAATCCTTTTGAAGTAATGGTGCTTGAAATAACGTCATCTAGTGTAAATGATAAATCAAGTCTGTCATTTTTACTGGTTACGGTATACAGGCCACCAGGTTACCACACAGACTTCATCAAAGAATTTGCTGACTTTCTATCAGAAGTAGTATTGACCACAGATCAAGTCCTAATTGTTGCCGATTTTAACATTCATATGGATTATGATAAAGACGCTTTGGGTTTGGCTTTCAAAGATATTTTAAACTTTATCGGGGGTTTCACAGCATGTCTCAGGCTTGAAAATTCTGTGGGCATACATGGAACTGCACTGGCATGGTTCAAATTATATCTATCTGTCTGATTCCAGTTTGTAGCTGCGAGTGAAAAAATGTCATATCAATCACAAGACCTAGAATACTGTTTTAGCCTTAATGGATGCTCTATAAAGCCTGCTACATTAGCTAAAAATTTGGGTGTCCTTTTCAATAGCAATTTGTCTTTTGAAAACCACATTTCCTATATCTGCAAAATGTTTTCACCTTAAAAAT